>CM042400.1:25764076-25861317 GCA_023634145.1 Thymallus thymallus
AACTAGCTACCTACCACAGTGCTAACCCACGTGAGATAGATGTCATGTCCTTATAGACCTATCATGTACTTCTCCAGGGAAACAGAGCATACTGTTGATACTCAGTATTTAAAGCTGGGTATATAATGATTCCACACAAACGCCCATTGCAAACATTATGTAACAGTTTCTCCACTTTTAACTTTTGTCCTGCTGGTCCGAAATCCAACACTTCCACTCCACAATATTGGCACAGCTCTCGCCTGTAGTACAGTTTCCTTCCTTACCTCATGCATGGCGGTGAACAATTCCCAGTCGTAGTTGGTGAGCTGGCTGGCGATGTCCTTGGAACACATCTGCTCCAAAGTGTCCATGGTGCTCTGATCAGGACCCTGCTGCTCCTTCAGGGGCGTCTGTGAAGGTGCCAGAGAACAACCATCCTAAATAATGCCATGACATTTATGATACATTCACACAAACATCTACGTTATGCTATGATGACAGTCTGGGTATGTTCTTGCCTGATTCCCCACGTAGTGTAGATCTGAAGATATAGATAACTTGTAGATACAGTATGTTAATCGACGCACACACGAGAGACTATAGATGCATTATCTAGACTATAGGCAATAAACCATTTCACCATGGAGTGACACCGTTGTATAGTATTGGCTAGGTTATCTTACATTGATAAGCAGTGGTGAGCTGTGTGAAACAGCAGACAGTAATGGTTAAGTAGGTGATGAGAGGGAGGTTAGGACTCACCAGTTGTTCCACCTGGCTGGCAGTGCAGAGGAACAGTCTCTCATTCAGCCCCAGGGAGGTGTATACTGCTGTGGTATCCAGCTTCAGCTGAGTCCTGTCTATGATACAGCAAACACAAACCCTTTAACACACAACAGCTCACACAACAGACACACCCCAACGTAACATCAACAGTCACTGAGAGCTGATAAAATGGTAACATTATGAATATAACTAGTCTTGCTGAAGGAGGGAGTGTTGTACCAAGTGTATTAACTGGTAGTGAACTAAAATCGAATTTATTTTTGATCTGAAAATGTGGTCGGAGGCTTCGTATGGAAGGTGTGACAATTGCGGAGCCTCCAGAGGCATACAGAGGCCAAATCAAGCTCTGTACCGCATCGCCGCATGCCTCTCGAATTTTGTAACAATGCGGACGACTCCGTATAGCTCCACATTGACATGACTGGTTGATGGTAGGGGAGGGCGGGAGATCCTGTATAAACACAAACTCACTTCCTTGACAACTTCCTTCACAACAGCTCTGCGCTGCTCCGCAAAGTGCGAGAAGTATGAATGCCCTGACTTCTGTAAATGGTGCACGGCCAACGCAGACGTCGGATTGACCACGCAGCTCCTTTAATGCATATCCTGTACAGCTGTATCTTAGTAAAGGGATACAAATTGCTTCCAGATGGAAAAAGACAAGAAGAGCCACCCACCTCCCATGGAATTAATTTTGACCAGGACGTGGTCTCCTCCTGGGTTTACCAGCGATGACATCACTTCCTGAACAGAGGTGTTCACCGGCAGAATCAGAGTGACTGACGTATGGTCTGGCCGGAAGATCTCATACAATACTAGGAAACATAGAGACATGGGAGAATACATTTTGGCATTAAAACAAAGTGTACCAACAACCATTAATACTGACCAATATGTAAGTGCCTTACAGTGGTTACAGTGGACTATGAATGGTTAACCAATAGTAATTAACAGTAAAACATTTAGCCTTTTTTTGTCATTATAGAAAAAGGCATAGTTCATGACATTACCACACTATTCAAGACATAGTTGTTATCATGCTATGGTTGACATAACGTCAACTGATCTTTTAAGTTTCGTAGTAGTCTCACTGACCTTTGTCCTGTGATCTGATTGGCAGACACTTCCCCACTGGCTCCTCCCAACTGGAGAACCAGTCAAACTGAAGGTGACAGACAACAGACAGAGTACGTCAGCCACAAGTGTGGCTTAATTTTTCTACGTTTTTTTATGCTTTTATATCTTTTAGCTCAGGGAGGCATCATGTGCTGTCTACTTTTCCAGCATTTCTGAGGACTAACATGCTGTGTTTTAAAGGTTAGCGTCGCATTGTTTCTCACAATCTGCCTAAGTAAAGGGGGCATGTAATGTGATAATAACCAGAGGAGCAGAAGTACATTAATATGGAGTTGGTCCCCCCTTTGCTGCTATAACAGCCTCCACTCTTCTGAGAAGGCTTTCTACTAGATGTTGGAACATTGCTGCGGGGACATGCTTCCATTCAGCCACAAGAGCATTAGTGAGGTCGGGCACTGATGTTGGGGGATTAGGCCTGGCTCGCAGTCAGTGCTCCAATAAATCCCAAAGGTGTTCGATGGAGTTGAGGTCAGGGCTCTGTGCAGGCCAGTCAAGTTCTTCCACACCGATCTCAACAAACCATTTCTGTATGGACCTCGCTTTGTGCACAGGTGCATTGTCATGCTGAATAAGGAAAGGGCCTTCCCCAAACTGTTGCCACAAATCTGGAATCGTCTAGAATATAATTGTATGCTGTAGCGTTAATGTTTCCCTTCACTGGATCTAAGGGGCCTAGCCTGAACCATGATAAACAGCCTCAGACCATTATTCCTCCTCCACCAAACTTTACAGTTGGCACTATGCATTGGGGCCGGTAGCGTTCTCCTGGCATCCGCCAAACCCAGATTAGTACGCAGAAGCGTGATTCATCACTTCAGAGAACGCTTTTCTACTGCTCCAGAGTCCAATGGCGGCAAGCTTTACACCACTCCAGCTGTCGCTTGGCATTGCGTATGGTGATCTTAGGTTTGTGTGTGGATGGTCGGCCATGGAAATCCATTTCATGAAGCTCCCAGACGAACAGTGCTTGTGCTGACGTTGCTTCCAGAGGTAGTTTGGAACTCGGTAGTGAGTTTTGCAACCAAGGACAGATGTTTTTCTGAGCTTGTGGACAACCAAGGACAGAGGGGTGGTCCCGTTTTTTGAGCTTGTGTGGCCTACCACTTCTCGGCTGAGCCGTTGTTGCTCCTAGACCTTTCCACTTCACAGTAACAGCACTTACAGTTGACCGGAGCTCGGCAGAAATTTGACGAACTGACTTGTTGGAAAGGTGGCATCCTATGACGGTGCCGCGTTGAAAGTCACTGAGCTCTTCAGTGAGGCCATTCTACTGCCAATGTTTGTCTATGGAGATTGCATGGCTGTGTGCTCGATTGTATACACCTGTCAGCAACGGGTGTGACTGATATATCCGAAGCCTCTAATTTGAAGGGGTGTCCACATACTTTTGTATATGTAGTTTATGTGTGCACAAGTGATCTTTATTGAGGATGTAATCTCTCGTGGACAGACTACTTAAACATAACTTGAACATCTGACTAAATTACGCAAGATTTTTGTTCTGGGTTAACCAAGATGATTAATTATAAGCATATTATTATTATTATTATTATTATTATTATTATTATTATTATTATTAAGCAACTTACCCTTGCCAGTGACCCAAAGCCATTCTCCAGCCTGGACAAATATTGAAAAGGATTTGCATTAGAATCTACATGCTAGTAATTCTCCCATCATCCGGGTTACGATACCTCATAATGTTAACAATATGGCTGATGTCTGCTGTCGACTGAACACTAGTCTGTCTCTTCAGCAGGAGGAGCTAGATGCCTTGGTAATTTGTTAATTTGTTTTGGTAGAGATGTAAAAAATACACTGCCATAAATGCTGGTTATGTGAGCCTCTCAAAATGTGAGTCCATAGAAACAGATATAAGTTAAGTTTCACATTACTGAAGTCACACCACTAATACCCAATCTACCGCATTATGTACTACAGGTATCTTGACCTTTGACCTCATTCATTCACCTGCTAGGTTCTTTTATATGACAGACTGACTGGGTGATGTGTTACTACTCACATTCTGGTTCTCCTCCTGTCTCTGATCTGCTCCCTCAGCATACTGGACAGACGAGAGTCTCCTGCCACCTCTTCCCTCAGCGTCTGTCATGCATAGAAACACTATGTATAAACACTGAATGTATACTGTATGTTTATGGTCACTCAATACACTGCACAATTTAACATATATTACTAATGCAATATGTTCTACATGATCTACTTTTCAGAGCCTTATATTTGGATAAATAACATGAATATACAGTCATGTGAAAAAGTAAGTACACCCCCTGGAAAGTTGTATTTTTTTAAACATATTTGGACAGATGGATATGTAATCTTCACTTCAACACTATTGACAGATACCGGTTACCCCTTATGGGGAAAAAGTTCTACCTTTACCATCACATAAAATGGCATTAGAGAGAAACTTAAGAGGGTCCAGCCTTCCATAAAGATAAGAAAATTGGTCTGGTTTGGTCACCATATGGGTGTGTGGTAACACATCATTCAAAGATCAAAAGACCTACCCGAGGCCCTCAGATGAAAGATTATTGATGCCCATGAGTCTGGGAGGGGTTACAAATCCATTTCCAAGCAATTTGAAGTACATCATTCCATTTCCAAGCAATTTGAAGTACATCATTCCACTGTCCAACGAAAATTCCAGACCACTGGCAAACTACCTAGGACAGGTCGTCCCACCAAAGTCAGCCCAAGAGCTGACCGAATGCTCATAGAAGTCTCTAAGAACCCCAGGGTAACATCAAGGGATCTACAGGCCTCTCTTGCCACAATCAATGTCGAATTGCATGGACAGTGGAATTATTTAACTAGGCAAGTCAGTTAAGAACAAATTCTTATTTACAATGACGGTCTACCTACAGGGACAGCCATAGTAGTACGACACCCCTGGAGCAAATTAGGGTTAAGTGCCTTGCTCAAGGATACATCAACACTCTGACCACTAGGCTACCTGCCGCCCAATATAAATATACAAATGAGACTGCTATTTTTGATCACTCATTTGTTGCTGAGAGTTTTCCTAAACAGCATGAAAGGCAAACTTGTAGTGTATTCAAGGTTTAAAAAGGCTTCCAAAGTTTGTCATTTCCACATTAAAATGTCAGTCTTGATTTGCCCTAACGGAAAATGTATTAACCCCTACAAAAAATGTATAATTCATTATAATCCACATGTCCTGTTGCTGCAGGATTATTTACCTGCTGTAGCACTGCCTCAAATGAAGATCCTACATCTGTATATATCTGTACATACACATAATATCTGCGTGTGTTTATAGAGAAGCCTACAACCACCCTCACTCACCTCCAGGAAGTTGACAGCGATGGGGTCGTCTTTGAGCGTCTGGCCGAACAGCGCCACCCACTGGCCAATAAGCTTCACTATCTTCTGCTTGGTGTTGAGGGCGTAAACTGCCTTCTCCAGCTCTGAGCCCTCAGACGGCTCGGCATGGTAGGTGCACTCAGGATTAAGGAAGGGAACCAACCCATCTGAACAACAACTTAACGCAGCTATTCTATACCTAGACCAGTGTCTGAGCTGCTGTCGACTGAAGAGACACTAGTCTGTCTCCAGCTGGAAGAGCTGGATGCTTTGGTTTAATTATGTTAATTTGTTTGATTGAATAACATTTAAAACGTTTCATTTGTTTTTGGTAGACCAATTAAAAATACTCCTGCATTGTTGGGTAAGTGATCATTATAAAATCAAAATGTTTTGCAGATGTTACAGCAGGAGCAGCGAAATGCTCATGTTTGTAGCTCTTGCAGTATACTAAACAAAACACACAAATCCAAAATAATTAAAATTGAGAAATTAAAAAATATCAGCACAAGCTATGTCAGAGTCCGGAATATATGACCAGTGTTCAATGACTATGTACTGTACATAGGGCAGCAGTCTCTAAGGTGCAGGGTAGAGTACCGGGTGGTAACAGGCTAGTAACAGTGACTAAGTTCAGGGCAGGGTACAGGGCGGAGGCTGGCTAGTGGTGACTATTTAACAGTCTGATAGAAGCTGGAGATAGAAGCAGTCTCTCGGTCCTAGCTTTGATGCACCTGTACTGTCTCCACCATCTTGATGGTAGCAGGGTGAACAGGCCGTGGCTTGGGTGGCTGTGGTCCTTGATGATCTTCTTGGCCTTCCTGTGAGGGCAGGAGGTGTGCCCACGGTGATGCGTTGGGCTGACTGCACCACCCTCTGGAGAGCCCTGAGGTTGCGGACGGTGCGATTGCAACAGGATGTGATCAATGGTGCATCTGTAGTTTATGAGGGTCTTAGGGGCCAAGCCGAATTTCTTCAGCTTCCGGAGATGGACCATTTCAGGTTGTCAGTGATTTGCATGCCAAGGAACTTGAAGCTTTTCACCCTCTCCACTGCAGAACTTGTCGATGTGGATGGGTGCGTGCTCTCTCTGCTGTCTCCTGAAGTCCACGATCAGCTCCTTCATTTTGTTGACGTTGAGGGAAAGGTTATTTACCGGTCTCGTCATTGTTGTTAATCAGGCCTACCACTGTTGTGTTGTCAGCAAACTTGATGATTGAGATGTGCGTGGCCACTAAGTCATGGGTGAACAGGGAGTACAGGAGGTGGCTGAGCACGCGCCATTGTGGGGCAACCGTGTAGAGGATCAGCGTGGCAGAGGTGTTGCTGCCTGGGGTCAGGAAGTCCAGGAGCCAGTTGCACAGGGTGGGGTTCAGACCCGGGCCCCGAGCTTAGTGATGAGCTTGGAGGGCAATATGGTTGTTGAAGGCTGAGCTGTAGTCAATGAACAGCATTCTTACATAGGTATTCCACTTGTCCAGGTGGGATAGGGCAGTGTGCAATGCAATGGCGATTGCGTCGTCCGTGGATCTGTTGGAGCGGTATGCAAATTGTAGTGGGTCTAAAGTGTCAGGTAAGCGCTTCATGATGATGACAGAAGATGTCCGAGGTGGAACTGCGTCAAATCCCCAAGCAGCTCCTTGCGTTATCTTATCGCGGACACTGCCATTGGATGCAACGAAACCACCCGACTTGATAATCCGACAAATCCCATGCAGCCATGTTAGAATTTCATGTTACAAGTTCAAGCACTTGATCGCGTGATATTCTATTTTCTGAGAAGCTATAAATCCACCCCCCCATCCAAATGTTTTACTTCTAACGCCGTAGGGATAACAAGGAAGGGAGGAGTTTGTGACAGCAGAGCAGCTGCTCACCGATGTGTCAGCCCATACCACAGTTACACCTCCAAAACATCTGCTACGCGCATGTCTGCCAGCGCCGGTTAACACTCGACCTGATTGAATTGAAGCAGACTATATAGGAAATAAACACAACAAGTTATGACATTATCATCACCCCTCCACCACCACCATCATCGTAATCCTCATAAAGGATATTGCTGTTGCAGGGCCGGACAGAGCTGGCTGGAGGGCATGAAGACCCTGTGGGTCAGTAGGAAGTCGCTAACACAGGGATCTGTGGGCGCACAGACAGAACAACACATAACACACTAACAAGGCCTAATGGCATTCTGTGTCCCTCCCGCAGTCCCCATGCTTCCTCCCCGAAAACACAGGGATAATTTGAGTCATCTGACGTTGGCTTTTAGCGGACATCAAATAAATAGCCAGGCATGAGACTGGCCTGATTCTGCCTGTTGTTTTCTGTCTTTGTTGGCTGTTTCATGTGAATGACCCAAACAAACAGTTCCCATGAAACCAGAAACAACCTTTAAAGTTTGGCAGAGGATTCAGAGGTGAAGCTACTGTATGGTCATCCTGTTACAGTATAGTGTGTCTTACAAGAGGAACTCCTGTTCTTTGAACATAAAACAGTGGGAGTATGTCAGTGGTCCACCGACATAGAGGGGTCCAGCCACTATAGTAGAGATATGTTTGGACTAAGGCAAGCCATATAGCATCATACCTATAGCATCATTGCCATTAGTATCCAACTTCACTGTCTCAAGCAGGTGTTCTAGGATCTTCTCTGGTGTTCCAGACATCACCGTATACCTGTGTGTTTGTGGGGGACGAGAGAGAGAGAGAGAGAGAGAGAGAGAGAAAGAGAGAGAGAGAATAGGTAGGTGTGTAGAGAGCAACAGGCAGACACTTCACTAAAGAGGAAGTCAGTCAGCATCACCAGCATCACATTGATTAAACCCAACATTTGTTAAAACACTTGAGGTGAGATAAAGTGCAGTCCATTAAACAGAACAGGGTTGAAGTACATTTCTGTGTTGAATCAACAATAGGCAAGCAGGTAACTGCCACAATTAATAACACTGTCCACAAAAATGGTACTGAAACGTGTTACATTCCACAGCCAAAAGAATGAGTTTACATGACATTGGTCTAATAACGCCTTGGATGAGTGTGTTCATTTAGGTTGAATGATGAATGTAAAAGTGCTTATTTGACTGATTGTTGTTATACAGTATGTTGTATGAGAGGTGGGTGTGTCTCACTTGCTAATGTTTCCTGTCCCTCCCTGATTGGTCGACTCAGACTTCTCCAGCACCAGCACAGCTTTCCCATGTTCCTCCAGACGCACAGTGTTAGCCTCCACATCCTGAAACAGTCATGCAGACTGTATCTACTTACACACATACTGTATGAATACACACAGGACATAACACATCAGTATGAATACGGTATGTACACAACATCAAATCCACCTTGAGGATGCGTATGAAGTCCTGTTTGTCAACTCGTAGGAAGTGGCAGTTGTCCTCTCTCAGGAGGATGGTGGCTGCTCTGGGAGCATCGTTCACCAGGGCCAGCTGCCCAAAGTCTTCTCCCTCATGTAGCGTCGTCACCAGACCCTGCATCACACACACACACAGGTATAACTATATAACTGTAAGTACAGTGTGAATACAATTCAAATATAGTATTCAAATATTCATCAAAATTGTGTGTACTAAAGAATTGTACACAAATAAGATACCTGGCGTAATGGCCTTACCTTTCCATGTGTGATGACATTGACAGAGCCCTTCCAGATGATGTACCAGGAAGTGCCTTTGTCTCCCTGACTGAACACTGAGAAACACAGAGACACATAATCAGGATTAATCACACCAGTTTCTCTCTCTCTCTCACACATAAGCATCTAAGTCAATCAGCTTCACAGGTAATGATGTCCCAAAGGGAACTAAGTCCAATAAAAATGAAAGGCTGGGAGGCAAAATGCTGGTGATCTGTATCTTCTTGTCCATGTTCACAAAGGTACACATGGCATTTAGGTTGACGTCTCAGTTAACTATGCCGACACACAGCTTTCTCTGACAATCTAATAGACTGGTTGTCCAAGATAAAGATAAAGGTTTCAGTAGGTTTTACATCAGGGGCAGGAATAATTAGTTGAGCCTAAAGGACAGGTTGGTTGTATACTGCAGGGCGGATGGGAACAGAGACAGAGCATCTGCAGCACTGTGGTAGTGGTGGGCCCACCACAGTTCAAACAAACATCACAGAGGACTATTACAGACTATCACACTCACAGACTGTGCCTGCCTTGGCATGGGACTCAAACACCAGCACTGCTGCCAACTCCTTACGCACCTATAGGAGGAAGAAGGAAAGGGAATGATAGAGGGTTGAACAGGGAGAGGTCAGAGGGAGGGGCAGTGTAAAGCCTTACATGCTGACTAGACCGGACGCACGCGTGCCTCTGCGTGCGCCATCGCGTGCGATCAGGACACGCAGGTTGAAATATCCAAACGAACTCTGAACCAACTATATTAATTTGGGGACAGGTTGAAAAAGCATGAAATATTTATGGCAATTTAGCTAGCTATTGCAAGCTAATTTCTCCTGGGATATAAACATTGGGTTGTTATTTTACCTGAAATGCACAAGGTCCTCTACTCCAACAATTAATCCACAGATAAAAGGGTAAACCGAGTTCGTTTCAAGTAATCTCTCCTCCTTCAGGCTTCTTCTACTTCTTTGGACTTTATATGGCGGTTGGCAACCAACTTTGAGGTGCATTACCACCACCAACTGGACTGGAGTGTGGACATCAGTTCACCTTTCAATCACCCACGTGGGTATATGCTCCTAAAAACCAATTAGGAGATGGGAGAGGCAGGACTTGCACCGCGTCAAGCGTCACAAATAGAACCAAGTTCTATTTTAGTGCCTGGCTACGCAGACGCTCGTTGATGCGGGCGAGCAGTGTGGATGCAATGATTGAATAACATGTACGTGTGGTCAGCATGTTAGCTCTACAGGACATACAGTAGGGTTACTTCCTCCTCTCGGACCCAGATTAAACCGATTCCTGGATTTAAAACCACTTTCAATCCCTTGCGATACTCCATTGAGCATTGCTTTTGCAGCCCAGGAGTAGACTTAATCTGGATCCGGGAAACCATAATCATGTGCAGGTTATCTAGTCCACAGGAGGTTCAATCCACTTTCTAAGAACTTGGCCCATATTTCATTCACAAAGCGTCTAAGAGTAGGAGTACTGATCTAGAATCAGATCCCCCTGTCCACATAATCTTATTCATTATGATCTATGAAGCAAAACCGATGCTGTATCAGTACTCCTACCTTGACACTTTGAATATGGCCCATGGTGTAGTTTCTTATTTCTACAGGACGTTCTGAACATCTTCTGACTAGACTCAGGCTGTATGCATCCAAAATGGCACCCTATTCCCTATAGAGTTCACAACTTTTGGCCAGAGCCCTATGGGCCGTGGTAAAAAAGTAGTGCACTACATAGGGAAGCGGGTGCCATTTAGGACCCAGTCAGCCCCGGGACAGAACAGGATGCTGTCACTCACAGAGGTGGAGAGATGAGCAGCAGCCTTAACATGAAGCAGCTCCTCATAGATCACTTCCAGGTCCTCAGCACTTCGCTGGCTGGGGCTACAGAGGGGAAGGGATATGGGGAGGTTACAATACTGTCACAGGCTATGACTTAGAATAGGATGGGTCATGATATGATAGGATAGAATACAAGTTCATTGTCCCCTTGACTTCAAGGGTAAAACAAACTTGATTCAGACACAGGTATATAATAAAACTCACCATTTACGTAAAATCATGGTCAGAAGAGCATCTGGACCCATCTGGAGTAATAACGACAAACCCTCCTGCAGCTCTTCGTCAGATTGGTCCTTCTCATTGGTTATGTGTTTCAGGTAGAGATTCTCATTGGCTGTGTGATTCAGTGTGTCTGTCTCATTTGTCAAGTGGTTCAGTCCAAACTCCGAATCCAAGAAGCGGTAAAATTGAGTGTCTTTGTCGTGGAAGTTTAACCCTTGCTTCACTACATTGTGATGATAGGAGACATTGAGTTTTGTTACACTCACTGAGAGTAGTTGATTCTCAATGAACATATTCAACAATACATTGATAATACTCTCACTAGAATGACAATGAGGACTTGTTAAAAACAAGGATTATAACTATCATGAAACTATCAGAAAACTTACAATGACCAAAACAGTTGGGCTTGATTAAGAATTTTGAACTTTGATTAAAGAATTGCAGTTACTGTATATACACATCGTAAAGCCATCTCTGTCACGTTTGGGTGTGTAGAGAGACCAAGGCGCAGCGTATCGATAGTTCGACATGTTTATTTAAACTAAATGACGAACCATACAAAATAACAAATGATAATAATAAAGACACACGTAGCACGACACGAGACAATATACAACAATGAACCACGCCATAGCAATGGACATGGACAATTAAGTAGGATCCCTAATTAGAGGTAATGCATGGCAGCTGCCTCTAATTAGGGATCCCACACACAACACCACATAGACGTAGAAATCATAGATCTGCCAGACTCTGACCATAGAACTATAGAGAAGCAAAGCTTCTCTATGGCCAGAGCCTGACAGTACCCCCCCCCAAAGGCGCGGACTCCCGGCCGCAAGAAAAACAAACACAAAACCATGAGGGAAGGGTCAGGGAGGGAAAAACATCACACCATCGCAGGTGGCGGTTCCGGCCCCGGCGAAGTGGATAGCTTCCTCCCCATTTCTACTGGGCCCGGACTGGACCCCGGTGTGGCTGGCGACTCAGGCCATTTAAAGGGGCAACCCACTAGTCCAGGAAATGACCATGGTGGGGCAAAAGGCTCAGGCCATGGAGCGGGGCAAATAACCGGGCCAGGACTGGGCACCGGTGTAACAGGCGACTCCGGCCATATACAGGGGCAACCCACCGGTCTTAGAAATGACCATGGTGGGGGAAAAGGCTCAGGCCATGGAGCGGGGCAAATAACCGGGCCAGGACTGGGCACCGGTGTGGCAGGCGACTCCGGCCATATAAAGGGGCAACCCACCGGTCCTGGAAACAACAATGGTGGGGAAATAAGTTCAGGCCATGGAGCGGGGCAAATAACCGGGCCAGGACTGAGCACCGGTGTGGCAGGCGACTCCGGCCATATAATCGTCACGGGAGGCTCCGGGCTGTCGATCGTCACGGAAGGTTCCGGGCTGTCGATCGTCACGGAAGGTTCCGGGCTGTCGATCGTCACGGAAGGTTCCGGGCTGTCGATCGTCACGGAAGGTTCCGGGCTGTCGATCGTCACGGAAGGTTCCGGGCTGTCGATCGTCACGGAAGGTTCCGGGCTGTCGATCATCACGGAAGGTTCCGGGCTGTCGATCGTCACGGAAGGTTCCGGGCTGTCGAGCGTCACGGGAGGCCCCGGGCTGTCGAGCGTCACGGGAGGCTCCGGGCTGTCGAGCGTCACGGGAGGCTCCGGGCTGTCGAGCGTCACGGGAGGCTCCGGGCTGTCGACCGTCACGGGAGGCTCCGGGCTGTCGACCATCACGGGAGGCTCCGGGCTGTCGACCATCACGGGAGGCTCCGGGCTGTCGACCATCACGGGAGTCTCCGGGCTGTCGACTATCACGGGAGTCTCCGGGCTGATGAGGCGCACCGACGGTCTGGTGCGTGTAGCCGGCACTGGAGGTACCTGGCTGGGCACACGCACTGGAGGTCGAGTGCGGGGAGTCGGCACGGGACGTACCAGACTGGAGAGGCGCACTGGAGGCTTGGTGCGTGGAGCCGGTACTGGAGGAACCTGGCTGGGCACACGCACTGGAGGTCGAGTGCGGGGAGTCGGCACGGGACGTACCAGACTGGAGAGGCGCACTGGAGGCCTGGTGCGTGGAGCCGGTACTGGAGGAACCTGGCTGGGCACACGCACTGGAGGTCGAGTGCGGGGAGTCGGCACGGGACGTACCGGACTGGAGAAGCGCACTGGAGGCCTGGTGCGTGGAGCCGGCACTGGAGGAACCTGGCTGGGCACACACACTGGAGGTCGAGTGCGGGGAGTCGGCACGGGACGTACCGGACTAGAGACGCGCACTGGAAGCCTGATGCGTGGAGTCGGCACATGTGGCACAGGACTAATAACACGCACCTCAGGGCTAGTGCGGGGAACAGGCACAGGACGTACCTGACTGGAGACGCGCACTGGAAGCCTGGTGCGTGGAGTCGGCACATGTGGCACAGGACTAATAACACGCACCTCAGGGCTAGTGCGAGGAGCAGGCACATGACGTACCGTACTGGAGACGCGCACTGGAAGCCTGGTGCGTGGAGTCGGCACATGTGGCACAGGACTAATAACACGCGCCTCAGGGCTAGTGCGGGGAACAGGCACAGGACGTACCTGACTGGAGACGCGCACTGGAAGCCTGGTGCGTGGAGTCGGCACATGTGGCACAGGACTAATACCACGCACCTCAGGGCTAGTGCAAGGAGTAGGCACATGACGTACCGGACTGGAGAGGCGCACTGGAGTGTAGCAGACGGCCGGACCCAGACTGGGCACCGGTGGAACGGATTGTTCTGGCACTGGAGTAGAGCAGACGGCCGGACCCAGACTGGGCACCGGTGGAGCGGACTGCTCTGGCACTAGAGTGTAGCAGACGGCCGGACCCAGACTGGGCACCGGTGGAGCGAACTGTTCTGGCACTGAAGTAGAGCAGACGGCCGGACCCCGACTGGGCACCGGTAAAGCGGACTGCTCTGTCACGGGAGTGGAGTAGGTGACTGGACACGGACTATTCCATTCCGACATTTCCTCTTCAACCTCCTCTGCTATCTCCCACATTTCCTCCAGAACTTCTCCAAAATATTTCTCCAAATATTCCTCCTTTTACTTCATCTCCTCTAATATGCCTCCATAATATGCCTCTAACTCCTTCTCTTCCATCTTGCTTTGCGCCCCCCACTTGTATTTCGGCATCGTCATATTCCACATGGAAAGTGGTACTGGTGCGTCCTCTTCGTTACCAGACCACCCCCATAGCCCCCCCCCGAAATTTCCCTGGGGTTGACTACGGGCTCCGTTTCCACGATTACGCCGATGTCTTCCATTCTTCTCCTTTTCTCCAGAATATCGCTGCTTGGTCGGGTGGTGGTTCATTCTGTCACGTTTGGGTGTGTAGAGAGACCAAGGCGCAGCGTATCGATAGTTCGACATGTTTATTTAAACTAAATGACGAACCATACAAAATAACAAATGATAATAATAAAGACACACGTAGCACGACACGAGACAATATACAACAATGAACCACGCCATAGCAATGGACATGGACAATTAAGTAGGATCCCTAATTAGAGGTAATGCATGGCAGCTGCCTCTAATTAGGGATCCCACACACAACACCACATAGACGTAGAAATCATAGATCTGCCAGACTCTGACCATAGAACTATAGAGAAGCAAAGCTTCTCTATGGCCAGAGCCTGACAATCTCATTTACCATGAACAATGATTCCTTCGTCCACCAGGACTTGCCACATTCCAACTGCCTGGCTCCTTGATTGGAGGCATTCGTTTAGCTTCATCAGCCAATCAACAAGATCTTTCCCCGAACAACATTGTCTGTGAGGGGGAGAGAGTGAGACCTCTACAAGGGAACTATACAAAGAAATACTGTTTGCAGTCATTGACATACTGTAGGAGGCACAATAGATACCTGTAGGTCTTTAGGTGATGCTTTCTGTCTCTGATCAGGTCAGGGTTATGCTCTATCAAGGCACTGTACACCACCCTCGCTGCCTTCAGAATACGATCCGACAGAAACTACAAAGGGTGAGAAAGAGAGAGAGATAAAGAGAGAGAGAGATAAAGAGAGAGAGAGAGAGAGAGAGAGAGAGAGAGAGAGAGAGAGAGAGAGAGAGAGAGAGAGAGAGAGAGAGAGAGAGAGAGGAAGAGAAAGCTTATAAAATACTTGATACAAGTCAAATGTAGGCTTTATACAAATCAAAAGATAATTGGACGATGGGTCTCTTTCTATGCTTATCATAGACACACAACCAACATGCCTTTATATGACGTGTTTAGATAGGAGATTCGGAAATGTGAAATATCACAATGGTATAAGTGACAACAGTGACCTACTGTGTAGACTTAGCATGCAGGCAGGCGTGTGTCAGAAAAGCAAGTCTCAGAAAACATCTTCTGAGAGGAGCATTGTAGAAAGTAGACCATGTGTGATGTCACATACGTCACTAGTGAGAGTGTAGAGTTCTTCTTAGCGGGGGCCCTATTTGTGTGTGTGGGAGGCAAGCACACAACTATATTCACTCCGCATATGAGAGAAGGGGGTGGGTGTCACTTGGCTATGCTGACAACTTTTCCTTTCTGACAGCTTTCACTTTCCTTCCACTTTCTCACTACCACCCCCCCCCCCCCCCCCCCCCGCTCTACCCCCCAAACAGAAGGTGGGAACAAATTACAAGTGTAAAAACTATCACTGACTCAGACTAAAGCTTATGTAACTCTCAATACACTGTATCTGTTGCTATGCTGTCTCTGTCCTCCTGTTTATACGCAACGTCTGTGACAGAAGCAATACTACAAACTACTACATAATAATATTTACTGGATTTATTAACGAACTAGAACACCCTCTTTCACTTTCTTTCCCCTTTCTTATTTTCACTCCCTCCCACTCTGTATTTTCTTGCTCCTAGACTAGTCTTGTGATTCCACGAGTGACTCACACGGTTGCTTGTTTGTTCTTGGGCTTCTTTCCGGGCACTGTTTGTCCAAGGTGATGCAGACTGAACTCAACAAAGAACATTTCCTGTGGCTTTTCTCTCCACTTGGTTTGGTGTTGTGGTGTTTCAGTCTCTCTGTGAGGCCATCTCCCCTCTCCCTCCTCTCCCTAGCCTGCCCTGGCAAATGGCTCTGGCTCCAAGCCATCCAGCCAGGATTAAATTATTGGCTCTTGACCCGTGACTGATCTGCTGACCCAGGCCTCTGCGATGGCAACATAACCTGAGAGAACCTGGGGTTCTCATACAGCCAGACTCAAGTATTTTAAAATGAAGTGTTTTCAGAACCATGGACAAAGGAATGAAAGTTCATAGAGACACACCTGCTATGTGAGAAGTTAACTGAGGGGTCCTCAACTCTCCCTTCTCTTACCCTTTCATCCACCTGTTTTCTCACTGGCTGTTTTATTCAAAGACGTAGTTTCCACAGACTGTACGCATCATCCTGAACCTCTCATCCTCTCCAATGGTGTCTGCAGTGCCCCCCGTTCCCAGGCAGACTGGCTCTACTGGCTGTGCTAGACGTCACCACTATTCCCATGTGCCCTGACTGTTCCCGTGGGACCTCTAGCTACCACTATGTTCTTAGGCAGGTTACCTCTGACCTCGAGATAGTAATCTCCAAAATGCATAAATCCCCCATAATCATTGCAGCCAGTCTGGCATTTTTACTGTGGCTGTGTTCAGTTTGCTATCTTAAACACATTGTTATTAATAAAACAGACTAAAACATAACCTTTCCTACAGTACATCCTGGGTACAGATTGTCACCTCCGAACCTTGATCAATAAAAAGCAAGGCAGTGTGTCAGGTGATACTGTCAGTCTAGTTCTTCACTTGATTGTTCTGGCTGCATGTATCAGGTTACAGATTAAACACTTTTCCCACAGGTGTGCCAGTGAATGACATACTCTACGTACTGTAGACATGGCCCTCTCTCTCACTGCTTTCTTTGACGTTTCAGCTCCAGAACAGGTTGACTATGTGCTTTAGATAAACATTAATAACACACTTTCTTATGGAGACCAAGTAAAGCCTGCCTTTGATGGCTATGTCTGTGTTTTAATGGTGTAGCATCACAAAAGGGCTTTACCCTGAACATCTGGGCCTGTTAAAACGGTTTATGGGTTGGTTGTCTCTGACAACAGCTAATGTGGTCTGTGGTAACGCCCCCCCCAAAAAACAATCACTGTTTGATAACTTAATTCTTCGGCTCAGTGAGAGTTACTGTTTTAATCAGTGAGAGTTACTGTCGAGAAGATGGGGGGTCCGGTGGTCCTTCCCTATAATCTTTTTTGACATTTTAAAACGCACTTCCTGCAATTCTACACAGTTTCACATGACTTATTATGCATCTCTTGAGGGGTATTTTGAAAAACGCAGTATAAGTGGAAGGATAAGTGGAAGGATGAGTCATCCCCATCTTTAATTATGGTATTTCAAGGTAAATATTAAGAATATACAAAAGCTGAAGACTGAGTTTTATTATAATTGGAGTTCTCCTACCTTATGCCTAATCACCTAAACTACTTCCTCTTGTCTGTGTTAAACGCTGTAAAGTTTCCACTACTGTTTGAAAGTTTCCTCTGTGGGTGAGTCTACAGTCTCCCTCTGTGCTGTGACCTTGGTGTTTTGTTGTCTTGAGGTTCTCTCTGGAACATGACTGTATCTGGGGGGGGGGGGGGGATGTAGCACCACGCAGGTGGAGCTGTAGACAAGACCACTTCAGACTTTCTGAGGGGTTATAGTTTCCCACCATCATACTTCCTGCCCCACTTTAGAAATACCAAACAGGAAGTGCCACTTTAGGTAAAAAGCTCTTATGACCATTGATTGCAAAAGACATGATGGCATTGATAAGACGTTTTTTAACTCTGTGTTCTTTATGTGAACATACCTAGCACCAAACCCAAAAACCAGACATCAATCCACATCTCGATCATTGTTAGATATTTGGTGCAGTGCTCTCCTGACATGTAATGTGTTTCTATAGACTCCATTGCTCAAGCAGAGATGGAAGATATTAGGAACACAAAAGTAGCAGGTTCAGCAGTTACAGAGGATGCCAACGCTGCACCTCTGGACGTCAATAGAGGCTGACACAATGCCACATAACACATTGACATATTATTGAGATTACTACAATCGTGTATAATGTCATTGAGGGCCGTGCACAGACCTTTCAGGGGGGAGGGGCTCAAAATGTTGATTGATGTAAATCTGCTAGTTAACTAAGCTCGATCATTTTTTACTGATTGCAATTTATCTTCAATGATCTTAAACACACTAATTGTATTGGGTAATTGTTATGAAATGTAATGTCATGTAATATTTTAAATTCTATATAACTTCTTGGCATTCAGACCAGAGAATCTTGTTTCTCATGGTCTGAGAGTCTTTATGTGCCTTTAGGCAAACTCCAAGCGGGCTGTCATGTGCCTTTTACTGAGGAGTGGCTTCCGTCTGGGCACTCTACCATAAAGGCCTGATTGGTGGAGTGCTGCAGAGATGGTTGTCCTTCTGGAAGGTTCCCCCATCTCCACAGAGGAACTCTAGAGCTCTGTCAGAGTAACCATCGGGTTCTTGGTCACCTCCCTGATCAAGGCCATTCTCCCCTGATTGCTCAGTTTGGCCGGTTGTTGCTCTGACATGCACTGTCAACTGTGGGACCTTATATAGACAGGTGTGTGCCTTTCCAAATCATGTCCAATCAATTGAATTTACCAAAGATGGACTCCAATAAAGTTGTAGAAACATCTCAAAGATGATAAATGGATGCACCTGAGCTCAATTTCGAGTCTCATAGCAAAGGGTCTAATCTTCACAGGAGTGACGGCTAATCTTTATTGGAATATCTACATAGGCGTACAGAGGCCCATTATCAGCAACCATCACTCCTGTGTTCCAATGGCACGTTGTGTTAGCTAATCCAAGTTTATAATTTTAAAAGGCTAATTGATCATTAGAAAACCCTTTTGCAATAATGTTAGCACAGCTGAAAATTGTTGTGCTGATTAAAGAAGCAATAAAACTGGCCTGTAGAATATTTGAGTATCTGGAGCATCAGCATTTGTGGGTTTGATTACAGACTCAAAATGGCCAGAAACAAATAACTTTCTTCTGAAATTCGTCAGTCTATTCTTGTTCTGAGAAATGAAGGCTATTCCATGCGAGAAATTGCCAAGAAACTGAAGATCTCGTACAACACTGTGTACTATTCCCTTCACAGAACAGCGCAAACTGGCTCTACCCAGAATAGAAAGAGGAGTGGGAGGCCCCAGTGCACAACTGAGCAAGAGGACAAGTACATTAGAGTGTCTAGTTTGAGAAACAAAGTCCTCAACGGGCAGCTTCATTAAATAGTACCCGCAAAACACCAGTCTCAACGTCAACAGTGAAGAGGCGACTCCGGGATGCTGGCCTTCTAGGCAGAGTTGCAAAGAAAAAACCATATCTCAGACTGCTTTGGTGGTGGTAAAGTGGGAGATTTGTACAGGGTAAAAGGGATCTTGAAGAAGGAAGGCTATCACTCCATTTTGCAATGCCATGCTATACCCTGTGGAAGGCGCTTAATTGGAGCCAATTTCCTCCTACAACAGGACAATGACCCAAAGCTCAACTCCAAACTATGCAAGAACTATTTAGGGAAGAAGCAGTCAGCTGGTATTCTGTCTATAATGTAGTGGCCAGCACAGTCACCGGATCTCAACTCTATTGAACTGTTGTGGGAGCAGCTAGACCGTATGGTAGGTAAAAAGTGCCCATCAAGCCAATCCAACTTGCGGGAGGTGCTTCAGGAAGCATGGGGTGAAATCTCTTCAGATTACCTCAACAAACTGACAACTAGAATGCCAACGGTCTGCAAGGCTGTAATTGCTGCAAATGGAGGATTATGTAAACTTCCGACTTCAACTGTATATATACTGTATATACCACCACCCAAAAGGGCACTTGGCGAGTGAGAGGGCAAAGGAACAGGAGCTTGGGCACAGGAAAGGGACAGGAGCTCTGGCACAGGAAAGAGACAGGAGCTGGGGCACAGGTAGACCCCTATCTAGTAGTGCCTGATGTCGTGTGTTTTTCTATCATCATTTTGTGGCAAACTGTATGTTAGAGATCTTACTGTATGTTAGAGATCTTATTGTATGTTGGAGATTTTACTGTATGTTAGAGATCTTACTGTATGTTGGAGATTTTACTGTATGTTAGAATTTTTACTGTATGTTAGAGATCTTACTGTATGTTAGAGATCTTACTGTATGTTGGAGATTTTACTGTATGTTGGAGATCTTACTGTATGTTGAAAAGCTTACTGTATGTTGGATATCTTACGACATGACACAGTAATGTGGGACATCATATGATGCAATATGACACAACATATGCCTATCAGTAAATGGTTAACCCTAAAGACCTATAGCTTCAAGAGGTTGCTCTCACTGTGCCTGGACTGGCATACTATTTACCTGCTTCATGGTGTCCTGTGTGTCAAGAGCCTCTGGCAGGGGGGTCTATGGGAAAGAAAGAAAGAAAGACATTTACTATTAAATAATTTCACTATTCCATCATAGGTTCACATTCACAGAAGGCCTACTGCTGAAAAATAAGGCCTATAATATATTATGGTTCTCTCATAGGCATTCCAACAGAACTGGCTATACTGCTTGTTCTCAGAAACCACTGGGTGGGACCAGAAACGTAGGTTGAATCTGGAATATTCTAATGTTTAATGAGATACATACTTTTGTGTACAATGTTTGTTTTCAGGGAGGTTGGATCTGGTTTAAGCCAAATTACATTTGGGCAAATCCTCCTCTCAAATCAAATCAAAGTTTATTGGTTGCGTACACAGTTTAGCGGGTGTTATAGCAGGTGCAGCGAAATGCTTATGTTACTAGCGCCTAACAATGCAGTCAAATGTCAAACAATTGAAATGTAAGGGGAAAAATTTATTCTCGCTTTGTGTGGGAGCGCTTTTGATGCCCTTGTGCTGTGCTTGGGTATCAAATGCAGCGAAAATAAAATGGGTTGAAAATATATTGTTTATCCCTCAGCATTATTGCAGTCAGAACACTATCTGGACTGGGAAAGCTATAGATGGATAAGAAGCTTATAGTGGGTAAACAGCTGTCTGCTTCCACAGACACATTTCTGTGATCGATTAAGAATATGGATGGTAAGTATTCTTCTTCCATCCCCTTTACTTCAATCTTGTTCTATTTTCTTTTCTTATTATGTTATTGGATTTTTTCTCTCCTCTTAAGTCAGGTGTACAATGGCTCCTAGCGTGGAGACCTCTCCACCCATCCTTTCTGTTGACAGAGCAAACTGTGCTGGTCTGTCTTACAGCCAAATGCTCCCAGCCCTCCTCCATTGTTAACCAACTCCTATAAAATAGACTTACTGTAAGTCTCTCTCATTATGTTCTGTCTTGTATGCTCTGTCATGCTCAGAGCAGCAAAACCATGCTTGTAGAGGCGTCACGTCTTGGTTAATCTAGCATCACACAGACACACCTGTAGACTTTAGTGATTTAAGATTATTGTCCTTCCCTCGCATCTTAGACAAAACTCAAGTCCTGGGCAGGCAGCAGAATGGGGCATGCAGTGGAAAATACCAGATGCCATGTCCTGTCCCTCTTATGGAGAAATGCCCTTCCTGCTATGTACCTCTTATTATGGGGACCTCTATGAATGTGAGGCATTTTGTTCTGCTCTATCTCCAGGAGTCACTACCACCATCCCAGCTGTAGTATGTAATAGGCAGGGCAATTGGGGTACAGACAGGCCCTTATTAACTTCTCCTAATTATAGAAAAACAACTCTGTCTGTTTTCAAATGCTACAAGTGGTGGTATCTTACCACACGTATCACACGTGTCTCAATTAACTAGAGTTAGCTGGCGCCCAGTGTGAAGCCAGTTCAATTGGGTCTAATGTTAGTGGAAGTCGCCTATGAATTCCAGACACATCTTCAGAGACACACAAGGATGATGTGGAGAAACATATGCTTTAGTAATACTGTAATGATGTTTGCCTGGTCATCTAAGGCAAGGTTCTACCAACTGGTGGCCCACGGGCCGAATTTGGCTCGCCTGTGATTTTATTTGGCCCCTCCAAATATTCTGAGCAAAATGCGGCTGAATCTAGTTTATGATCCCTGATCTAAGGCAGGGTTTCCAAAACTCGGTCCTGGGGCCCCCCATGGGTGTACGTTTTGGTTTTTGTCCTAGCACTAGACAGCTGATTAAAATAATCAAAGCTTGATGATGAGTTGGTTATTTGTCAAATGAACTCAATCTCCATTATTTTATATTTCCATTACTGTATTACCAATGTAATAAGTGTATTTTACGAAAATATCAAATGAAAAACAGGGTATTGTATGTTTAGCTTTTACTAGACCTCGTCATTAGCAACTTTCCCACAGCAATTGCAATGAATAATATCAGGCGTTTGATTTTGTTTGAAAGCATTGCTCTATTTATCTATTAGAGTGTTGTAGTTGAACCTCCAGCCAGGCACTAGTGCACTGTGGCTTAGATGGACTAGATTAAGACATGGTCATTGCCATAGGGTGTCCTGGGTAATTAATCAACTCTAGGCCACTTAAAGACAAACAACATTCAAATAAACAAACAAATAAACAGAAAAAACGAACTTTACAAGATGATATCTATAGCTGTTCCTAAACCATTATTCACTCATTTGGATTGACAGCCTATCCAGTTCTTAATTGTGAAGTAACAATAAGTGATATCTCCATTGAAGTCCCAATAGCACCTGAAAATATGTTGTGTCTAGTAGTCTACTCCATAAACATCGCCAAACATACAGTGTATGTATTTGTGACTTTTTAACAAAAAGCACCTTGTTCATTTTAAGTCAAATAACTGTTATTTTTCAGGAATTATGCCTTGTCGAAATACATTAAGGTCATCACTGATTAATCTAACCATACAGTCTTTACATTAATAACTCTAGATTAGTATCTTCTTCCTGACTTACTCAATAACAAAGTCAAAGTCAAATTTAGATCCTCCTTGAGGAGCACTATTTTGAATCTTCCTGTGGCTGAGGGAAAATACACATTCTTGTATCCCCTGTAAACTGATTTCGGGGACTGAGGTGAACAATAAACAATGCACTATTAATAACCAGTGTTCAATCAAACTTTGGCTGGGTGTTTGCTACCTTCCTCTCCATACTCAAGACAATAGAGAAGCTCACATGCATGCAAGACGCTGCTTTTGTTTTGGGGACACATACAGACTGTGTCACAGTGGATGTGGTGAGCCCTCCCCCCGCTCCTTCTTCCACCAACACAGTGCCTGACTCTTACTCCAGAGCCCCTCAGTCTACACTCCTGCAGTGCACACCACCCACACACAAATCTCACACAGACACCAATAGCACAATCACACACAATTAAATACAATCATATAAGCTCTTACACTGAAGAAGTGCTGCGGTGGTTCGAAGTGTGATCCCTATTCCCTCCTCTTGTAGTGTTTATCGTTACTGGGATGATCAGGGAAGTGTGCATTGTGTGAGAAAGACAGTGCATGACTATGCTATGCGTGCACCACCTTCTTTTCATCAAGTAGGCTACCGTGGCGCAGCATTCTTACCCATACCGTGAGTCTCACTCTAAACACATATCAACGTAATAGGCCTATAATTCACTGTGAAAACATTGTTGCCATTATTCATCATTTATCATCTTCATTCAACATCATTATCATCACCATCATGCATTATCGTCATCATCCTCAGATCTCAAAGCTAAACAATACCACATGGCAAAGACAAAAACATATTGATGTTGTTAATGCAGATGATGAGTAGTGATGATAATTATCACTATTAGGCTACAATATTATAAGCCTACTAGCCTAACGTTACTGTCTTTTTGCTACTGTAGGAATGTAATTCTACATATATAATATAATTTCTAGGCAAGAATAATAACATACCCAACTGATGCCTCGAATGCTCGATGTTTCCACAGAATAACGGTCCGGGAAAACTAGATAATTGTAACTCCGGAACAGATGCATAGTTTTTTCCCAATCAAACAGAACAACTTTCCCAGTTAGTGGATCTGCGGTAATAACCAATGACGAAGACGGCACCTCCAAACATGTCTATCACTTACAGACTCCGGACCATTACAGCAACATTGTATACTGAGAGTGCACATTGAACGACCAATTGAATCCACACATGTTGCCCTTGTGTCACCAAAGCCACAAGTCTACATAATCTTTATCCGACCTGACTCCTGGTTAGGCTACTGTGCCAACATCAAAACTCAGGCATGTCCCTGCCACCTCGCACCACGTTGTTGCCTCTGCTCTGTGGAGAGACGACAACCCACTTTCAATCAGCCTCAGCTCTCTCAGCACAGGCGCATGGATGTCATTTTCCGTGAGCGCACATGCTCTCCAATGATTCCACGCTGCTCGATAAGTGATTATCATTAAAGTTATACAAAAATCGTCGGCCTCTTCAGAATTATGTGATTCTCTATTCACTGCAGCAAATTACCTTTTTTAGTTTTTGTTCACAATATTGCAGTTGCGTTGGCATTTTGGGAGTCATTCCAATAGCTGATTTAAACTTTTTGTATAGCCTCCTTCTGTATGAGTCTCTAATATTATTTTTTGCTATTAGGGCAGGCCTATCTGATTCCAAAACACACTACAATGTCGAACCTGAGCCGCTGCAGCTCCAGCACTCTGTTTTACCTGAGTTTGATAGATGAGATGGATTTAAGGATAAGTAGTGGGTCTATATCAAATATGTGTTCATAATGTTCCAGAACAGCACCTTGTCATGTGACACCATTCTACCACGAGAAACTGTATCAGGCACCACTCCAGAATCTCCCATAAGTGTTCATTTGGGTTGAGATCTGGTGCCTGAGATGACCATGGCATATTTATATACTTTTATATAATCAAACCATTCAGTGACCTCTCTCTCTCTCTCTCTCTCTCTCTCTCTCTCTCTGTGTAGGTGCGTGCATCTGGGTGGATTGGGGTGTGTGGATACTTATCAGGGTGACCACAGCTGTTTAGCAAACTATGCAGTAGGCTACAGACTCATGGACACAGACAGATAAACTGCCTTAGGGACAGACAGATAACAACAACAACAACAACAACAACAACAACAACAACAGGGTAGGCATGAGAAGGCTAAGGGACCATATATAAAGATTGACTTTCTCCATTTTTCCCCCAACACATCCTACATAGAACAACTCTTCTATGAAGTCTTATGTTATGAACTACGCCACAGTTTCTTATCATTACATCAAGTTCGTGTGCCACAGACCTTTCTTTGAACCCAGAGCACAACACACCTTTAGAACGACAATTACCCGTTCTTCTTAGTGGTATTCAACTTATGCATTCTATCAAACAGTGTTTGTAAACCATTGATTGCAGTCCTGTCTCTTTGTGCAGATTATGCTTGATTCAGACTGGAAATGCTGTAGTGAATTTGACACTCCAACTTTTCCCTCACAATTCAGATAACACCATTCTGCTTTTAAAGATGCTCATGGGGACTTTAAGACATTCGTTTTGTTGTGGTAATTCCGTGTTTGTGCTAAGAAAGGGAGAACTCTTGGTTGTCTTGGTGACCTGATGCATAAACAGTATAAACTTACTTCCCCCTCCTCTGTTGTTATCCGTCTGGACGGCAAAGGGATAGATTTTAAGAAGGTATCCATGGAGAACATGGCTGAAGCCGCCGCTAGGTAAAAGAAGACAGAGGGAGAGGAAAGATAATTGAATTTAGTTTTCTCTATAGTTTCCTCTAGTAATGTTCTGTGGAAATACAATCTGATTGGTTCTGTTTTTCTGTCATGCCCTGGCCTGGTGGTTATGGGGGGGATGTAACAACATCCTTCAGAGTTTAGCTGGAGGGCAGGGTTAGGAAATGTCAGGCTGGAGAGACCCTTGACTTGGGCTGAGTCCAAAATGGCACCCTATTCTCTATTTTATAGTGCACTACCTTTGACACTAGCAGTGCACTATATAGGGAATAGGATGCCATTAGGGACGCACACTAGGTATCTCCCAGCCATTGTTCCAGCAGGGAGCAGCCCTTCCTGTGGCTGACCCTACTGATGGTGTCACAGCCCACTGACTCTGTTTATTTATCTCGACCCAGACACCGATTGTTTTTCTTCAAAGTATTTTTCAGTTTTTATAACCCCTCCTC
The DNA here is from genome assembly GCA_023634145.1 of Thymallus thymallus. Classification (NCBI taxonomy): domain Eukaryota; kingdom Metazoa; phylum Chordata; class Actinopteri; order Salmoniformes; family Salmonidae; genus Thymallus; species Thymallus thymallus. The sequence continues at coordinate 25,790,285 of CM042400.1, forward strand.
ACTGTCCCTAGACAATAGGTGAACAAGTTAAGGCTGTTCACAAAACAGGTTGCCTAGTGGTTAAGAGCTTTCGGCCAGTAACCGAAAAGTCACTGGTTCGAATCCCTGATCCGAATAGGTGAACAATCTGTCAATGTGCCCTTGAGCAGTGCAATACTCCTGTGAGTTGTTCTGGATAAGAGCATCTGCCAAATGACTAAAATGTACCACAATTATCTAACCCAAAAATAGCACCCATTAAACACTTATAGCCTATGTGAAATGTCTCATTCCTTCAAAGCATGTCAAGAAACCTCTCCCTGTACTTCTGAGGAAAACAATTCATCTGAAAAGCAGGCAACAACAATCTCTTACCAAATATGACTTCCTGAGGAATGCAAATGATGTTTTGTCTATCTGCAATCCTGCTTAGAGAAGACCAAAAGCAAAGAAACAAATAAACAAAAAAGTACAGTCTGCGGTGAGGACGCACAGACAACACGGTAAGGAAGGCTGAGTGAGCTTCAGAGGTTCTAGTGTTTGTCTCTCTCTCTCTCTCTCTCTCTCTCTCTCTCTCTTTCTCTCTCTCGCTTGCTCTCTTTCTCTTTCTCTCCCTCTATCTCTTCTGAATGCCTTCCAGGGACTCCACGATGCTAGTTCAAGAATGTTCACAGTGAATAAGGAATCCAGTTTTCATTCTTATGACCTCCTCAGGGAATGTCAACACGTCAGTTTGTTCGATAAGGAATAACTCATGCTGTAGCTAGCTGCTAGGCTCCATCAGATAGCATCTCACAGAGCGACTGCCATTGTGTTACTTTGCACGACAGAGTATCATGAGGGCTGCAAATGTTTGTTTCAATTCTGTAGTTCAATGGTTTGGTTGAATGGGTTAATCTCACTCAAAAGGCTTATATTAACACACAGCTGTTAAGGAAAACTATATCCAGTTTACTTAATGATTTACAAATATTTTGTTAGGACTGAGGGAATGAAGATAATTAAATCCTTTCACACCTATGACTTCTTTATCAGGAAACAAATTGTAACACAAGCCAGTAAACAATGTGTTTGAGCTCAGGAACTTTTGGGCCTAGGGCTAGGCCCTAAGGTAGGGGGAACTACATTAGATTCAGCCCGCTGGCCGCCTCTTGCCGATCCCTGCCCTACGGGTTGGCTAAACAGTAATCAGCTAGCATCATCAAGCACCCCTTTAATGACTGATGTTGTTCTCTGGGGCTAATGTGTGTCTCTCCCCTCCACTTCACCAGCAGTCACAGTTAAAGTAAATGTGGATATTGTCAAACTGTCCCCTGCCTCAGTTAGCCTCTCTTGCATTTTGGGAATTGAATGCCGCCACCTAGTGAATACACCCTTACACTACAGTCTGAGTCACTGTTCTGAGTCACTGTTCTCAAGTCATCTACAAGTGAGTGGACCTGCGGACTTATAGTCATTTTGACATATAAATTCCATTGAGTTTGAAGGGATATGATTCCCCCCTCCCCCTAATTTTTTATTTAATCTGTGCATTAATTACATATACATTTTATGTCAGTAATGTGGGAATACTGAACTTGTTTGCTTGTTTAAGCGACATAGATTTACAGTTTGGATAAACAAATAAAGGGGAGTCTCAATGTTTTTTTCCCACGAGAAGCTGTCATTAACTCATCAGTGTAAGTGTATGCGCCTGTCTGTATGACTGTGTGTGTGTGTTTTACTCATACAGGAGGTCCTCTGGGAAAGGGAGTGGGATTTCCTGCATCATATTTACGCCCATTTGGAATGTGCTCTTAACCAGCTGTCTTTGTTGTGGCTCACTGTTTCAAATCAAAAATGCATATGCACGCGCGTGCGCGCACACACACACACACACACACACACACACACACACACACACACACACACACACACACACACACACACACACACACACACACACACACACACACACACACACACAGACCATGGGAATCCCTTTTTGCATGTTCATGGAAATATACCTACATTTCTGTACAATATGGACTATTGTCTTGGGCTTTAGTGAATCTTATTTGTTTTTTAGATTTTTCTTTCATAATTTTCACAACTCTTAGTAAGAACTAAAAACAGATCACCAAAAAGGCATTTTCAAAACTCTAATCACATTTTCAATTGACTAAGTACAAAACACAAAATCATACAGTCACTTTTTCACCAAATGTAATCAGTGTTTCATCTCGAAATACATGTTTCACATTGGAGAACCTGTTAATATAAAATAATTGCCTTTCACAATGCAATGCTCACATTACCTTTGATATGATTCTCTTTTCTTTTGATAAAATACATTTACTGTAATATATGACATTTATGTAGCAGACATTTTTATCCAAAGTGACAACAGTCAACACATTTTGGTATGTGACCCCAGTGGCAATTGAACCCACAACTCTGGTGTTGCTAGTGCATGCTTTTTTAAACTGAGCCACATACAGGCCCACTACAATACATAGCTACAATACAATACTGTAAAATACAATACACCCTTACACTACAGGTGGAAGATGTATGATTGACATCTCCCTGAGCGTACCACCCTCCTTCAGTCCATGGATGAGGCATGCAATGATTTCAATCCAGACCTATGTCAGGCTTGGATTTGCCATGCCAAAAGGTTTTTCCCCAGGTGCATGAACAATGAGGATATTTACTGCAATTTTGATAAAAACCTATGGCCAAATGCTCAATACAAGCTTGATGCAAACTAGTGCCTGCTAATCATAGTTTGCTAATTTCTTTAATTTCTTTCATTTGATTTGTGAAAAATGTCTTCAATAATCACACCTTTGATCACACATGGGAATAGAAATGATGGAAATGTCAATTTTAATGGGTACTGCAAGTAAGTGTATTGCCTAATGTGAAAACAGTGTAATGTACTGTAATGTTCAGTACTGTAGCACACTACATTCAAAGGGACATTATGAAATATGTACTGTATCTTAAATGTTTTTACTATTGGATTAACTTGTTGTTAAAATAACTGAATTGAGAAGATATCATTATGTTGTGTTTTGGTGATTAAACCAATGTACTCATTATATTTCACAGTAAACGTATATTGTGAAAAAATTATTTGATCAATGGTTGTGTGGTGACAGATGTCTACAAACAAAATTAATGCACAATGAAAGGTTTTGATTGTAAGACTGGCTGCGTTACAAGTGTTACCAGTTTGGAGTTTTGTACTAAGATAACAAAAAAAGTCTGCAAAAAAAGGGGTTCCAAAAGGGTTCTGCGGCTGTCCCTATGGGGACATTTCCCATCCTCCCTCTCACCATTTCCTTCCCATTGTCTCCCTTGGGCCTGGCCAGTTAGCAAGTAGAGAGAGGATGTCAGAGTTTTTATTCACCTGACCCTATGCCCATAGAGCAAGGGAGGACTGCTTATGCTGACAGAGAAGTAGACAGTGATGGAGAGAAGGTGTTAGAAAAAGTTTGTATGTAAGAGAGGACAAAAACGTTTTATAACTATCTATTTTTATGGGTACCATGAGAACCTCACTGAAATGCTTATTCCTGTTGGCCAACACCACATTCAAAAACACAACTGATAATGTTAGAAAGTCCTATGCCTGAAACACACCACGTGTGGAGCTGAGGCAATCTGCTCCTGGTAATAGAAACCAACTTGGTTTTGTATCACATACATTTACATTATAATCAAATTCTTATGTGTATTTTGAGTGCACCCCCTCAAAAAAGTAACAAACTAACTAAATTATTACCACAATGAGTAAAATAATATGACTTATTTTGCCAGAAGCTCATCAATTATATTTCTGTAATTATATATATATTTCTCTCTGTCTATACATGTGTGATAACAAGCTAAAATCTTCATACCTGATTACTCCTCTGCCACGTTTCAGCCTCCACGTTCTGTTCTGAGAGCCCAAACCTGTCTTCCTCTTTCACTCTCCTCTCCTTTTGATATGCCAATTGATGGTACCTCACAGTTACAGTTTGTGATCACAGTCTGTGTGTGTCAGCTTCCTGTGGCTGTCTGATTGGATATGACTAGTGATGCATCATAGGTATTCCTGTTTTTTATATGTAATACATTTGCAAAAATGTCTAAAAACCTGTTTTTGCTTTGTCATTATGGGGTATTGTGTGTAGATTGATGAGGGAAACAAATGATTTAATCAATTTATGAATAAGGCTATATGGGTGATACGTGAGCTTATGAGTGTGTGATATGTGAGTGTTTGAGTGGTGTTGGTTTGATAATAGTATGCAATCTTAGTACTGTTTAAAGTGCTGTGATTAGTACAACTTATTTTCATAGCAGGAAGATAAATGAACTATTCTGTGCAAGAAAACAAGCAAGTTGTATGTCCCTCAGGACTAAAAAGAGGGGGAGGTAGTCACTGTGGGAGTTGTCCTAAAATGGCCTACTACTCTGCTACAACGCCACAGTGTTACAGTAGTACTCACATGATGTGGTGGAGACCATAATGGTGAGTGAGGGAGGGAGGTCATGGCGAGAAACATCTGTGTATCATTGTCTCTGTGGAGTCTGTGGATGAATACATCGAAAAATATGTTACACATACTGAGTACTAACTCATTGCTAAAGCAAAGCAAGGATGTGGTTAAACTCTGTGAAAGACTGTCGAGTCTACATTATGATAACCACACCAGAAAGCTAAGCTGTCTCTGTCTTTATCCTATTATTAGTAAGTTAATGAAACCACATAATTTGTTGTGCTGTAGAATTAAGATACATTTAGATACAGTACCTTTGGGCCAGCAGCATACCACCCTGCATCCAACTGCTGGCTTTACACCAAAGCTAAGCAGGGTTGGTCCTGGTTGGTACCTGGATATGAGACCAGATGCTGCTGGAAGTGGTGTTGGAGGGCCAGTAGGAGACAGTCTTTCCTCTGGTCTAAAAAATATCTCAATCCCCCAAGGCAGTAATTGGGGACATTGTCCTTTGCAAGGTGCTGTCTTTAGGATTGGACGTTAAATGGGTGTCCTGACTCTCTGTGGTCACTAAAGATCCCATGGCACTTATCGTAAGAGTAGGGATGTTAACCCTGGTGTCATGGCTAAATTCCCAACCTGGCCCATTCCATCATGCCCACCTAATCACAGTGGTGTAAAAGTACTACTTAAGTCGTTTTTCTAAGTATCTGTACATTACTTTACTATTAATATTTTTGACAACTTTCACTTTCAAAATAAAATAATGTACTTTTTACTCCATATATTTTCCCTAAGACCAAAAAGTACTCTACATTTTGAAGGCTTAGCTGAATTAGCAGTCAAATTCACACACTTATCAAGATAGCAAGTCACAATATCCTTGTGTTTAAAAAAAACAAAAAAAGCCTAGTATTAAGAGTTTATCTCTGGGCCGCAGGATGCACTGTTCAGTTCTGTCATGTGGGGGTTTCCTCAGAACAAAGATGTTTCAACTGCATGCTAGATAGTCAACTTCTCGTATTTATCCATTGTTTTCCTTCGTTGTAGGTATTTCAGTGACAGTCTGGTTACATTACATGATTGATGTTTCCCAATATCCAAGCATACAAGACAGCTTGCTTGAGAAAGCGCAGTAGCGTCAAATGTATTTGACTCGACTCTTGGCTGAAGACAGAAAAACTGCAGCGTTGGTTCTTGAACATAACACACAATCTTGATCTTTCCTGGGCGGTTGGGATAAACAGTGGTTATTTTGTTGTCACCAGGCTGCTGATTGATCGGTCGTTCGTTTTTGATACAATCTAAGAGTGTTGTGTTCGTTCAATAATCAATTCGTTTGTATCAATCAGCGATGGTTCATCCGGGGTTTTTGAAATAATCTGTTTTATAGTAAATTAGTGTGAATTAAGGACACAGCAGCCAGCCAGGACTGATGTTGCATAGGCCTGCCTAATTACTGTACTATGTGGTAAACTGTCGATCTATAAGGTGTCAGGCTACACGTTATGCATTTTTATTGACCGTCTACAGAAGTTTTTTTCAACCTTTTAACCTAGAGCTATTGTCATATCCGTGTTAATGGGGAAGAGTGGAACATACGTCAGTATAGGATATGCTACCTTTGGTATGCTGGTTGGATTTTCAGCTTTTTTGGTCTGGAACATAGCATACAAACAACCATGGACAGCGACAATGGGCGGATTGTCAGGTACAGTAGCAGCATAACACCAGAACAACAACATAGGAAGACGGAATTGTAGGCCTCGGCCTAGTTAAATGTGAATTTTACCACAATGTTGAATAGCATTGTCAGTGTCCTCCACTAATATGTCAGTGCATACAAATCACTCAGCCAGTACAGATGACTGGCATGAGCCTGTTTGGTTTTTCAAATAATTACATACAACTTTTGAACTAGTGCATGGAAGAAGTGTGAATTGAATAGGCTGAATAGGTTAACTGTTTGCATCATATTTTGCATCAATACCTTTATTAGAGCAAGGACCCCTCACATCTGGTTCACCAAAGTATTTTTCTGTCATACTCTCTAACTTAGCAAACTGTGACTATGCCCTAGTAAAGTCACGATGAGGTCTCACAGTATGCCTGCCTCTCTGGAGAGTACTATAAGGTATTCCACGTTTCTTTCCCCCAACAGGAGTGCTGGCGCTCTGGGCTCTTGTCACCCACGTCATGTACCTGCAGGACTACTGGCGTACATGGCTGAAGGGACTCAAGTTCTTCATCTTCGTTGGGGGTCTCTTCTCCGTACTGGCTGTGGTGGCCTTCACTACCTTCCTCACCCTCGCCATCACACAGAAGCAATGTGAGTCTTTCTCGTACTCTCTTATAGCCCTAACAGGATAATGTCACACACTTTTTTAAATGTTATAGCAATGTTATATATTTATTATTGACCTTAATGTAAAGTGTTACCCAGTTAATTAACCTTTTGGAATATCTCCTCACTGAAGAACTGCAGAGCAGTTCATATATGTTGTTTTATAATAGTAATCCTGGTAATGTCTGACCCTGGCTGTGACCCCACTCTCAGAGGGTGTCTCAGGGGGAGTTGGGATATGCAAAAAAACACATTTCCAATTCACACGTATAATACACACTTGTACATGTGTGAAACAGGACAAATATAAGCACCCACCAAATTATTATAATTTATTATTATTATAATCATTTAGTACCTGCATCCTGAATATAAATTACTACAGTCTTCTCTTCCTCATTTTTAGATTAATTATTTGCAAGCCAGTGCTCTATACTGCATGTTTGCATGGTTAGGAGAATTTGTCCTGTGTAGAGAAATGTTTTGACAGGTTTTCTCTCCCGTTCTGTAGCTCTGACTGACCCGGAGAGCCTGTACCTGTCGTGTGTTTGGAGCTTCCTGACTCTCAAATGGGCCTTCCTCCTGGCCCTGTACTCACACAGATACCACCAGGAGTTTGCTGACATCAGCATCCTTAGTGACTTCTGATTATACCCTCCATGTTACCCTTCATACACTTGGTAGAAGATTTGGGGAAAAGGATTTTGGGAACCAACTGGCGGCAGAAGAGTTGGTGAAAAATAGTTTTTGACAAAAGAGAGCACTGAGAAGCTGGAGTTGCTGGATAACACTTCTTTTGACTTTTATTCATTATAGTTACACACTCCGGACAAGTGAGTAGCCATAGTCACTTGGGAAAACTGAGTGGAACTAGGCTACTGCTTATCTGTAATGGGAGACAGCAGAGGCTTATGTTTATTAAGGAAAGATTTACACAAGCCTATTTGTACAGTGGCTTAATTAGGGATCAGGACTTGGACATCTAGGCTGTGGAAGGTCAGTCTCTGAGGGTTTGGGTTGAAGCTGTCCAAAAGGCCACCATTTTTAAGAATTGTATTTTAAGCTTCAAATTGAAATGTATTGATGCAATGTCACATCTAATGAGTAAGTTTCCATAAACGCCCATAGAAAAAGGCTTTGTCACTGTTGTTTATGGGATTTCTCTACTGTTTCTCCTTTCACCACTAGGAGGAGCAGGTTTATTTGCCCAGTCATTGCTATCTCTGTCTGGTTAATGTATTGTCATATGCTTTTGAATATGTGTTATTCTCTTTTAGGAAACAACACACCAATACATGTTTGATGTGATACATATTAATGCACTTTAAATTATGCTATTGATTCAATTGCACTCCGCTGCCATCTGTTTATAAAGAGAACTTGCAATAGAGGCTGAGGATGGATATGATGCAAACTAATACCCTTGTGTATGGAACTCCTGATCTAACAGGGCTTCATTTTCTCTATCTTTCTATCTCCATATGTTGTCTTATATTCACGTTGCTTTGTTTTATTATATTAAAGATCTAATGTATTTACCTGTAGGGTACGGAGTTACTTTGAATATATATGTAGAACGCGTTCATTATACATCTATAATAATTTCATGAATGTGTTATAACAGGTCCCAACTGCATTATTGAAATCTATTCATTACACATCTATAGCGCATTCATGTTATTCTATGCTAGAGCTCATATTTACCTTTAATAGATACATCAATAAAAATACAGCGTAGTGTCGTCATTATGGCTGTTCTCAAAAGTGAGCTTCTCCCATACCAGTGTTAGTGAATATATAAATAGACCAAACCACGTTTTGAAAATGATGTTGTTTCAAAGCCCAGCATAGACCTTTAATGTTGCTGTTAGATCAGTGGCAAACTGCACAGTTAATTACCATAACGTGCTTACTATAAATGCTCTATGACTGGGAAAATAGAAATTACTTCAAAATTACTTGACTGCATAGAATTCATACATATACTCTTTATGTGTGCGTTATAGACCAGTATGACCAACTTAATTGTGATGTGGGGGAGGGCTGTTAATGAGTTAGGAAAGATTTGATCTGTAAAAGTTACCATGAGGATTCAACCCTGTGGGGATCTTCGTGCACCACTGACCTTAGTGAGAAAAAGGTCACTGGCTGATGGGGGAAATGGGGCTGGTAAAGGCTATATATCAGCATAATTTTCTAAATGTGGTTTGGCCTTTTGGCATATTCACTAACACTGGTATGGCAGTGATAATAGAAACAACACAGCACAGTTGAAAAATATAGTGTTCAGAGATAGATGGGAGGTGCTGAGTGGAGCTGGATTGGACTAAAAACTAAAAAAGATAACTATTTAAACTATACTGTGTCCGTAAAATGTATATAGTATGTATATGCTGGAAGTAGAAGCCTATGATACGATGTCCATTAGTTTACTCCAATTAGGGAGGGATGATAGGGTTAGGGGATAATAATAATAAAGGAAAATATATTTAAAAATATATACATTTTATACAGTACCAGTCAAAATGTTTATTTTTTATTTTTACTATTTTCTACATTGTAGAATAATACTGAAGACATCAAAACTATGAAATAACACATGGTATCATGTAGTAACCAAACAAGCATTAAACAATTGTTTTATTTATTTAACTAGGCAAGTCAGTTAAGAACAAATTCTTATTTACAATGACGGCCTACCCCGGCCAAAGCTGGACGACGCTGGGCCAATTGTGCACCACCCTATGGGACTCCCAATAATGGCCGGATGTTGTACAGCCTGGATTCGAACCAGGGGCTGTAGTGACGCCTTATGCACTGAGATGCAGTGTGTTAGACCGCTGCGCCCCCAATAGACAGCTGAGCCCTCAATCTAAATCAAAATATATTTTATATTTGAGAGTCTTCAAAGTAGCCAGCCTTTGCATTGCTGACAGCTTTGCACACTCTTGGCATTCTCTCAACCAACTTCACGAGGTAGTCACCTGGAATGCATTTCAATTAACAGGTGTGCCTTGTTAAAAGTTAATCTTATCCTTCTTAATGCGTTTGAGCCAATCAGTTGTATTGTGACAAGGTAGGGGTGGTATACAGAAGATAGCCCTATTTGGTAAAAAATCCATACTATAGCAAGAACAGCTCAAATAAGCAAAGAGAAACGACAGTCCATCATTACTTTAAAACATGAAGGTCAGTCAATCCGGAAAATGTCAAGAACTTTTAAAGTTTCTTCAAGTGCAGTCGCAAAAACTATCAAGCCCTATGATGAAACTGTCTCTCATGAGGACCGCCACAGGAAAGGAAGACCCAGAGTTACCTAAGCTGCAGAGGATAAGTTAGAGTAAGAGTAACCGGCTTCAGAAATTGCAGCCCAAATAAATGCTTCAGAGTTCAAGTAACAGACACATCTCAACAGAAACTGTTCAGAGGAGACTGCGTGAATCAGGCCTTTGTGGTCGAATTGCTGCAAAAAAACGACTACTAAAGGACATCAATAAGAAGAAGAGACTTGCTTGGAGCAAGAAACACAAACAATGGACATTAGACCGGTGGAAATCTGTCCTTTGGTCTGATGAGTTCAAATTTGAGATGTTTGGTTACAACTGCCGTGTCTTTGTGAGACACAGAGTAGGTGAACGGATGATCTCTGCATGTGTGGTTCCCACCGGGAAGCATGGAGGAGGAGGTGTGATGGTGTGGTTGTGCTTTGCTGGTGACACCATCTGATTTATTTAGAGTTCAAGGCACACTTAAACAGCATGGCTACCACAGCATTCTGCAGCGATACACCATGTCATCTGGTTTGCACTTAGTGGGAACATTTGTTTTTTAACAGGACAATGACCCAACACGCCTCCAGGTTGTGTAAGGGCTATTTGACCAAGAAGGAGGGTGATGGGGTGCTGAATCAAATTGCATGGCCTCCACAATCACCAAACCTCAACCCAATTGAGATGATTTGGGATGAGTTGGACCGCAGGAAAGGAAAAAGCAGCCAACAAGTGCTCAGCATATGTGGGAACTCCTTCAAGACTGTTGGAAAAGCATTCCAGGTGAAGCCGGTAAAGAGAATGCCAAGAGTGTGCAAAGCTGTCATCAAGGCAAAGGGTGGCTACTTTGAAGAATCTCAAATCTAAAATACATTTTGATTTGTTTAACACTTTTTTTGGTTACTACATGATTCCATATGTGTTATGTCATAGTTTTGATGTCTTCACTATTATTCTACAATGTAGAAAATAGTACAAATAAAGAAAAACCCTTGAATGAGTAGGTGTGTCCAAACTATTGACTGGTACTGGATTTCATTTACCTTTAATAATGCGGTTGAGTTATAGCACATTCATGAAATGAAATCTTTACCGAAATGTCTTCAGTTGTGTGAATGCTGTGTGTTTTTGATGAGAGAATGCAAGTGAGGCTGTTGGTGAGAGGAAGGGAATATTTGAAAGAAGTCATTTGTTTGTTTTGTTTGGTATGAGTTTTTTTATTCACAAGATGTATTTCAGACATACATTTTATTTTACTAAATGTTGACGTGATTACGCTGTTTCTTATTTTTCAGACAGATCATGAATTGCAGGTTGAATTGCCCTATTCATATCATATTTCCACCATCCCTAACCAAACGGGATGCCTATGACTTTCCCTCTAAAGCTAATCTAAGCCAGGGTTTGCCATGTATGGCTCCTCCCATGGAGAAGGTGTCGACAAAGCTCCAGAATAAAACCAATAATTAACCCTACTGGGAAACTGGATTACCGTCACATCATCGTTCATTCCAGCTGTAAGGTACAGTACATTATATTAGCATTGTTTATAAATTGTTGGTCACTTTACTATGTTTAAATAAATAATGGTTGTTTCAGAGTTTGGAAAAATGGTTAGCATGATATAAAGCATTGCATGTCCAAGAGTAAGACAGTTGCTGTTGGTCTTTTGTCTTATAAACTCTCTGAAATAAAAATGGTATTCTGACTCTGGCACACATAAAGTTTTCTCTCTGCACATGCATGAAATGTGAGCATTCAGATCTCAAAATATGTGTGTTCTTATTCTCTATTTACTCACTTGCATTACTGAAAAAGGTCATCTTTATGGTCTGTAAAAAAAATATATTTAATTTTGAAATGTCAATGATGCCACTCATTCTCCCAGTGTTTAGGTACAGTATTATTTAGATAGATAGATAGATAGATAGATAGATAGATAGATAGATAGATAGATAGATAGATAGATAGATAGATAGATAGATAGATAGATAGATAGATAGATAGATAGATAGATAGATAGATAGATAGATAGATAGATACTTTATTGATCCCCGAGGGGAAATTACTTTGTCAAGCAGCTACGAAAAACACAGGGCAGGAGCAAAATGCCAGAACGAAAATACACAAAAGACAGATACACGACACATGATACATAGTGCGGCAGTATGAAAAAGAATAAAAATACAAGAACTCTGGAGTGCAAAAAGCTATAAAAAAGGCGTTGCATAGTACGAGTGAATGGCTGAATATGTACACTATACATTGTTACAGAGTGTTTCAAGTTGATATAAATAAATAAATACAAAATATTTGCATGGTTAACTATACTATACAGGTCGATGGCAGAGAAAGGTACTTAAATAGCTAAATGTGCGTATGATATAAGTGAGGGTAATAATAGTTCACTTAATAAACAGTCTGGTTAAATGTACAGGTAAGTGAATATTTGCATGGTAAAATTAACTGTACAGGTAAATGACAGGAAGAGATACATAAATAGCTAAAAGTACATATGATATAATTTAGGGTATTTGTGCTCCTGTACTCCTCCTCCTGCCCACCCCTAATGCTCCCTACAATTGCGAAGTCATCTGAAAACTTCTGTAAGGTGGCATGTTTCAGAGTTATATCTGAAGTCTGAGGTGTAGAGGGTGAACAGGAAGGGGGACCATTCCCTGGGGGGCCCCTGTATTGCTCACTGCCCGTTCTGACACACAGCTCTGTAGCCGCACAAATTGTGGCCTACCGGTCAGGTAGTCCGTAACCCAGGAGACTAAGGGTGCTTCCACTTTCATCCTCCTCACCTTCTCACCCAGTAGCAGGGGCTGAATGGTTTTGAAGGCACTGGAGAAGTAAAAAAAAACATAAGTGCTACCTGTGTTGTCCAGGTGAGAGTAGGCCATCTGCAGAAGGTAGATGATTGCATCATTCACCTCGATGTTGCGCTGGTATTTGAACTGCAGGGGGTCCAGTGATGTACACACCAGGGGTCTGAGGTGAGCGAGGACTAACCTTTCCAGGGTCTTCATGATGTGGGATGTTAGCACTACAGGTCTGAAGTCATTCAGGACAGTGGGGTGCGCCTTCTTGGGAACTGGGACCAGGCAGGGTGTTTTCCACAGCACAGGGACCCTTTTTCAGGCTCAGGCTAAGGTTGAAGCGGCGCAGGAGTATTCCACACAGTTGATCAGCACAGACCCTATGAACCCTTGGGCTGATGCCATCAGGGCCCGCCACTTTCCACTGATGTAGTCTCTCCAGCTCTCTCTTCACTTGCTTGGTGGTGAAAGCCAGCCCAGGTGGGGTGGTGGGGGGAAGGAGGGTGTTGAGGATCAGTCCAGAGGTGTGGGGAAGGGAGGTGTTGCAGATCAGTCCAGAGGGAGCGGGGGTGGGGAGGGGGTCGCTGATTGTCTCAACGGAGGTGTCGTGTGCAAAGGGGGGGGTCGGACAGCCGTGAGGGTGTGTGGACTGGAGAGCTGGAGGGGAGGTGGACAGAGCTAATATCGAACCTGTTAAAAAATTGGTTCTGCTCATTGGCTCTGTCCTGGGTCCCATCCGTCTACCCACGGTTTGACTTTTTGAAGCCAGTGATATTTCTCATACCATTCCACACCTCTCTCACCTGGCTCTGCCTCACCTTATCCTCCATCTTCGTCAATATTAACATAATAATTTCAGCATTGACATAATCATTGTAAAGTGAGAAGGGCTGATGTTTGACTGACCATGTGCCTGTAGTTTGTGTGATTGGTTGTCCAGCTTTGTTGAGGCACAATGGAGCTAGAGGTTAGATTAGGAACCCAGCAGAACAGAATGGGTTTATACTCAGGAAATAACTGCTTAAAACCTCTTAAGGATCTGACGCTTAAAAAAAAAATGACATACCCAAATCTAACTGCCTGTAGCTCAGGACCTGAAGCAAGGATATGCATATTCTTGATACCATTTTAAAGGAAACACTTTGAAGTTTGAGAATATAACACATTAGATCTGGTAAAAGATAATACAAAGAAATAACATGCGTTTTTATTTTTAAAAAATTGTCACATTATCTTTGAAATGCAAGAGAAAGGACATAATAGGAGTCCAGGCGCAATTTATATTTTGGCTGCTAGATGGCAGCAGTATATGTGCAAAGTCTTAGACTGATCCAATGAACCATTGCATTACTGTTCAAAATGTTGTATCAAGTCTGCCCAAATGTGCCTAATTGGTTTATTAATACATTTTCAAGTACATAACTGTGCACTCTCAAACAATGGCATGTCATTATTTCACTGTAGTAGCTACTGTAAATTGGACAGTGCAGTTAGATTAACAAGAATTTAATCTTTCTGCCCATATAAGATATGTCTATGTCCTGGGAAATGTTCTTGTTACTTACCACGTCATGCTAATCACATTAGCACACGTTAGCTCAACCGTCCCGAGGGCGGGACACAATCCTATAGAGGTTAATTCAACCAGACATGCAAATGACTATTATTTTGTATTAGGAATTTGTTCAGGTTATATTTTTCTACCCTCTACATACAATGTATTCTAATTGCTTGGAATATTACAATATTTATAGACTTCCTTAGTTTATGGATGCTAACAACTAAGCCACCTGAAACAAGTTTTTGCTGTGTCCTTTGAATAGCCAGGGTACCAGTTTGTTTCTCCTCTCTTACCAACTCCTTGTGGAATTATCATTCTAAAGCCATGTTGTTTGGCATGTTGTTTGGCTTGACAATAACAGTAATTGAGTTGGCAAGAGCACAAACAGATCTGGGACCAGGCTAGCCTTTGAGTAATGTCATCATGCAATGTTATCAATGCTCTTATTCAAATGCCTCAATGCATCTTTAATGACACCATCATATCATCCCTTGACCTGTATAACTGTCCTCTGATTGGATGAAGCCATGCAACAAGACTGCCCACCCTATGTGATCAACAGGCCGGCCTACTCGCTCCCAGACTTCGATAGGAAGTTTGACATGAAGAAACGGACTTTCCCCATAGGACATAAAGTCAACAAATGCTTCAGGTACAGTATTTACATTCTCCTAACAATCAAAAGCCTACACATGTTTATCTCTTTCATGAGTCAATTAAGTTTATCCAACAAAACCTTAGTACTTTTATTGACATTTACATTTTTAAACAATATGTTCCTGTTGAGAGATCTTGGATGTGGTTCTTGGGTTAGTTATATGCCAAAGAAAGAGGAGCCATGTTATGAGGCCATAGGGAGACTGTTCTAACCAGACTTGCATGTTTATACACATCATTAGGTGCTCTGGGTCTCGACTCAAGTCCCTGCTGCTCAGACACCTGCCTATCCTAAACTGGCTGCCCAAGTACAAGGTGAAGGAGAACCTCCTCTGTGATGTCATCAGTGGGGTCAGCGCAGGCACCATTCAGGTTCCCCAAGGTCTGTCATTTTACTCCCTCTGGTGTTCTGCCATTCAAGTTCTGTGCTTTTAACATTAAAAATGGGCTGAACTTACTGACTCAGCCTTTTCAGGTACTAATTGGGTTCATTCGAGTGGATCACTTTAATCAAGTCAATGACTATCATTGCAGTTTGAGTTGGAAAAAAATTCGACAATGTCTTGTATATATTGTTGTCTAAACAAGTCTGAGGCGCTGCATGTTAATTGTTAGTTTGTCAGTCTGTAAATTAATGGGTGGGTTGTAGGTTGATTCTGGTGAGCGATTGGATAGTGTGCATTGCAGCATACCGGGCAGCTGTGCTCCTGATAATTTGATTACTGCCTTGCAGTGCTAGCCGTGATTAGACTGTGCCAGGCAGTGGTCCCATGTGGGCAGGTTTAACATCAAAACCAAACCATCAGGTATGCTGTGGCAACCTCAGTTGTATGATAGTTCAAGATTCAGAACTAATATATCTGACCTCCGACTTCAGTGCTTTCAAGACAAATGGAAACTCTTTAAAAAAAAACGGCCATCCAACTTGGAATTGCAAGTCGGAAAGCTGGGCATCATCCCAAAGCTTTGACTTCTCCGATCTGAAGATTACTGAAGCTTTGACTTCTCCGATCAGAAGATTACTGAAGATTACTGACGTCATGATTTTTTTCCAGTCTGAGCTCGCACCAACAAATCTCAGTTTCGGACGATAATGACTGTATGATCAAAAGTATCCTATTTACACTGTAGTCAATGTTGGCACTAAAATAAATGTTTTTGACTAATATTGATGCCACATAGGCTGTTTTAAACCAGAGAAGTAGGTTTTTGAGTTCAGCCTCTCTTTAAGATAAATCTCTAAACATATATATTTTCTAATACAGTTTCATAGTGAATCATTGCATTTTTAATAAGGTCTCAACATTAATATTACAGTTAATGATCAGAAATGATATTTTCCTTTGATCACGGTTGTTCAATTGTTGATGAGTGATTTTCTATTCTTTACAGGCATGGCCTTTGCCCTGCTGGCTGACCTACCTCCTGTCAATGGCCTCTACTCCTCCTTCTTCCCTCTCATCCCCTACTTCTTCATGGGCACTGCTCGCCAAATGGTCCCAGGTATAGTTTATTGCAGGGTTTCCCAAACTTTGTGCTTTATCACCCACCAATTGAGGGGTCTGTTGAGTCGCCACCACAATTGAATTGAGACACAGAATAAGGGGTGAGACACACAACAAGACATGAAAAAACATACCCAGACTAAAGAATTGATTAATAAAACCTCTCTGCTTCAAACATTTAACTGAATGTAGATTTGAGTATGGGCTCTTGTAATCAGTTTGAGAACCGTTGGGTTATAGGATGTAATTGTACCCAGACACGCTGAAGCTTGAATAGTCACCAGGTGAAATGTCCTTCGGTAGGTTGTTTTTTATGCATAGGACATTCCTCTTCTTAAAGTGTGATTGAATGTTCTCTCTGTCCAGGTACCTTTGCTGTGCTCAGCATCATGGTGGGCATGGAGTGCCTGAAGCTGGCCCCTGAGTCTGACTTCAGCCACTTCAATACCACCCTTAACGCCACAGTGATGGATGAGGATAGGATGAAAGAGGTTCGACTTGGCATCTCTGGGACCCTGGCCTGCCTCACTGCTATCATACAGGTACTGGAGGCCACAGAGATGTGAAAGACAATGGTTTGAACACAGGTTGACATTTATTGTCAAGAATCTTGCCCTGGAGGCATAACTGACTAGATGGGCCAGCTGCAAAGTCGGGTTAGGCATTAGGATTAGCAGTGTGGTTAAGGTTAGGGTTAGACTTGATGGCTTTATGGCTGTGCCAGTTAGTGACCACTCTGCAGAGCCAATGAATGTCAACCTGTGGTTTGAACCCCAGTGATTCTGAGTGCCACAACTGTGTCAGCATTCAAAGCTAAAGCCTAGGCATTGTCTCAGGAGGTAATGCAAGTGTTCAGCTCTCATACTGTATCTTAAATGTGAACGAATTAACTGTTGCACCAAATCTGACTGAGCAGATGGGCCTGGGCTTGATGCAGTTTGGCTTTGTGGCCATCTACCTGTCCGAGTCCTTCATCAGGGGGTTCATGACAGCAGCTGGACTGCAGATCCTCATCTCTGTACTAAAGTACATATTTGGCATCAATGTGCCTTCCTACAGTGGACCACTAGCCACTATCAATGTAAGCCTCATTAGTTGAAAAACTACTCTTGCTCTTCATATCTGCATGCAGAACTACAGTACTATTTGTCCCTTTTTATCACAGACTCTTAAAGATATCGTTTATGGCCTGCCTAACACCAACATAGCCTCGCTGGTCTTTGCTCTGGTCAGCAGTGTGGTTCTCATAACAGTGAAGGAGCTGGGTGAACGCTACCGCCACAAGCTGCCTTTCCCCATCCCCATGGAGATCATCATTGTGAGTCATTGAGGACTAATTCGTTCCTCTTATGCTATGCTATATTATACTATGCCATGTTATGCCATCCTATGCTATACTATGATATGCTGTAATGCCATCCTATGCTATATTATGCTATGCCATTCTATGGTTTATTATGCTATGCCATGTTATGCTCTGCTATGTTATGTTATGTTATGCTATGCCATGTTATACCGTCATATGCTATGCTATGCAATGTTATTCTATGCTATGTTAGGTTATGCTATGGAGTTGCAAGACCAATATAAATGGTTAAACCAGAACCTCCCTTTGCACAGGTGGTGGTGGCCACAGCCATATCGGGTCCGCTGGACTTGCCTGATAAGTATCACATTGATATAGTGGGGAATATACCCCTAGGGTAAGGGACACAGGATATTACCAGTTAAGTTTACTGTTATGGTGTGCTATTATGACTGTTTAGCAGTCTATCCTCACATTGACAAGTAGGTTTAATAATCCTGACCTCTTCTCCTAGATTTCCTGCTCCGATCCTCCCAACAGTGAGTCAGTGGGAAGAGATGCTGAGCTCAGCCTTCTCCCTGGCTATTGTGGGCTATGTGATCAACCTGGCTATAGGCAGGACACTGGCAGCAAAGCATGGCTACGATGTGGATCCCAATCAGGTACGAATAGGGGAGAAGCATAGGGAGAGGAAAAAAAAGTTGATTATTCACCACAGTATTGTCAAATCTGTCTTCTTTTTTAAAGACGCACTCCAGCTATTTTTTTCTTCCTGTTGGGCCATGAGGATACCTGGACCACCTATTGAGATGTGTCTTTTGTTAAGTAAATCAGGTGATAAATGAGGTGAAAAGGAGCCTGGAGTGTGTCTTTAACATATTATATTTTTTTATGTAATGCCATCAAATCCCTCTGTCTAAGCTTTCTGACTGTAGTCTCCATTATTCATCATAGTGAACTATAAACACTGATGTGTGTTTCTGTGCAGGAGATGTTGGCTCTGGGCTGCAGTAACTTCTTTGGGTCTTTCTTCAAAATCCATGTGATCTGCTGTGCTCTGTCTGTCACCCTGGCAGTAGACAATGCTGGGGGAACATCACAGGTCAGACACAGGAAACATTGAGACACAGGGAGCATTGAGACACAGGGAGCATTGAGACACAGGGAGCATTGAGACTCGGGGAGCATTGAGGCTCGGGGAGCATTGAGACTCGGGGAGCATTGAGGCTCGGGGAGCATTGAGACTCGGGGAGCATTGAGGCTCGGGGAGCATTGAGACACAGGGAGCATTGAGACACAGGGAGCGTTGAGACACAGGGAGCATTGAGACACAGGGAGCGTTGAGACACAGGAAGTGTTGAGACACAGGAAGCGTTGAAGCAGGACAATGTAGAAACTTTATACGGCTTCTTACTTTTAAGAGGTATGTTTTTTTGTTTTTTTTTACTTCAAGTCACTTAATAATAATTAACTTGTTAATTCCCTTTATGATTGATTGACTGACAATTAGTTTATTTGTTTATTAGGATCCCCTTTTTGCAGAAGCATCAGCTACTCATCCTGGGGGCCACAAAAAAACACAAAACAACAATAACATTCCAAGTTTCATCAGAGCTCTGTTCAGGACACAACAGTTAGTATGTAGTATTAAGATCTTGTCTCAATAAAGACTCCATCCTACTATTTCTTCTTCATAGTTTTCCAGTCTGTGTGTGATGCTGGTGGTCATGGTAACCATGCTGGCCTTGGGGCATTTCCTCAAACCACTACCAAAGGTGAGGACCTTTACTTTGATGCATTCAAAAGAGATAGAAACAGTGACTTACAGCAGGGGTTCTCAACCTTTTTTATTCCGGGGCCCACTGAAACACTTTCCAATCAAGGAAGCCCTGAAAACTCTCTTAGAACCCTCAGGGGTCCTAGAATCACTGAAGTACAGGAACACTGAGGGTTGAACATCAAAATAAATATTTGTTTTGTCTTACATCATACATGTTTATGATGTATAAATAACATAAAAGTGAAAAGGTACTGAGTGTTGATCACCATTTATTCATATAGTCTGTGCTGGGAGCCCTGATAGCTGTCAACCTGAAGAACACTCTGCTGCAACTCTCTGACCCATATTACCTGTGGAAGAAGAGCAAACCGGACTGTGTGAGTCAAATCCATTCCTCATCATATGACCAAGACATGCCTATAACCCTCAGATTAAGTGTCAGCTCTGATGTCGATACTCAAACACTATCAAATATACTGCTCTAATGATCCTGTATCTTGTTCAGTGTGTATGGGTTGTCTCATTTTTAGCCACTTTCATCCTGAGTTTGCCTTATGGAGTTGCCATTGGAGTTAGCTTCTCCATCCTCATGGTTATTTTTCAGACCCAGTTGTAAGTAAAACAACATTGATTGTGTAAAAGGTCACAAACTGGTATATTTCATATGCTCATGTTTTTAATTGTTAAGAAATATATTAGATGTATTGTATTTTGTTCCCCACAGTCGAAATGTTTCAGAGATGGCTCAGATAATGGACACAGATATTTACAAAAATCCCAAGGTCTACAGCAAGGTAGTGAAACATTGTATTCACCATTTACTTTGGATTTGTGTTTGTGTCTTCTTTCATAGCAAGGTTGTATGTATATAAATCTATCCAATGGAATACATGTCTGTTTCTATTTCTATAGGTGAAATGTGTAGAAGGGGTGAAAATAATGAACTACTGCTCCCCTCTCTATTTTGCCAATGCAGAGATATTCAGACGAAAGGTCATCAGAAAGGTGATGACTATAGGATGGCTCTATTTCTCTCTCTGCCATCAATTATGTTTAGAACCATTTACCATCTGGTGTGTGTTTGTGCGTAGACTGGATTGGACCCAGGTAAACTTCTCCTGGCCAGGAAGAAGTTTCTGAGGAAACAGCAGAAGGAGTTAGACGAGCAAAACAAGAAGAGGAAGCAGCCCAGCTCTCTGGTAACCATGACATCTCAGGAGAGAGGTCACAGGTCAGGGCTTTAGTGTATTAATTTTGGATAGATATAACTATACTGAACAAAAATATAAATGGAACATGGAAAGTGTTAGTCCCATGTTTCATGGGCTGAAATAAAAGATCCCAGAAATGTTCCATACATACAAAAAGCTTATTTCTCTCAAGAGTTTTTTTTTACATCCCTGTTAGTGAGTATTTGCCAACATAATCCATCCATCTGACAGGTGTGGCATATCAAGAAACTGATTAAATAGCATTATTATTACACAGGTGAACCAATACAAGGCCACTCTAAAATGTGCACAACACAATGCCACAGATGTCTCAAGTTTTGAAGGAATGTGCAATTGGCATGCTGACAGCAGGAAGGTCCACCAGAGCTGTTACCGGATAATTTAATGTTAATTTCTCTATCATAAGCCGCCACCAACGTTGTTATAGAGAATTTGGAGAACGTCCAACCGGCCTCACAATTGCAGACCACGTGTAACCACGCCAGCCCAGGACCTCCACATCCGGCTTCTTCACCTGCAGGATCGTCTGAGACCAGCCACCCGGACAGCTGATGAAACTGAGGAGTATTTCTGTCTGTAATAAAGCCCTTTTGTGGGGAAAAACTCATTCTGAATGTCTGGGCCTGGCACCCCAGTGGGTGGGCGCACCTGCCCAGTTATGTGAAATCCATAGATTAGGGCCTAATGAATTTATTTCAATTGATTGATTTCTTTATGAACTGTAACTCAGTAAAAGTTTTGAAATTGTTGCATGTTGTGTTTATATTTTTGTTCAGTATAGACATAGCCCTCATAAAGCCTTCTCACTGGGCGCACACTGGTTGAATCAACGTTTTTCTCCATTTAACTTCAATGAAATTACGTTGAACCAACGTGGAATAGACGTTGAATTGACGTCTGTGTCCAGTGTGTTCTGTGTGTTTAACACAATACATTAGTGAACAGCTGTATGCCGGTGGTGTTAGCTGCGGTGATGAGAGAGCACTGTTGGAAAGTGCGCTTTACGGTACTGCTTCGCAGGTCAGGTCAAAGGCATCTAATCTGACCACAAATAGACCATATGACCTTTTGGGATTTGAAGGTGTTATTTGAAGGTGTTATGTGAAACATACTGTACGTTTGAGATGTCAAAGCTAGAGATTTATCCCAGTGTAATTTTGCTTTTGGTCGGATTAAGTTGACTAATCTGGGTCTTTCCTTCCCCCATGTCTAGACCATATCACAGGGCAATCCTTACCCGGCACCATCACCCACCAGCTATGTCAACTTCCACTGTAGTGACAATGAGCTGGGTGAGCAGTCTCCTGACCCAGACCAGCCCAGTGCCTCCCATGTTACCCTGGACTCTCAGCCCGTCCCCTTCCACACCCTCATCCTGGACCTTGCAGGGGTCTGCTTCATAGACCTCATGGGAATCAAAGTACTCACCAAGGTCAGACAGCTAGCCGTTTGGTTGTTAGTTTTTCCTTTATTTCCCAGTGACCCCTTGGCCTTGGTCTGTTATGCTAGCTACAGTATATGAATAGTGAGATGATGGGTGATACTACAACAGTGTAATCATATAGACCAGGCATGCCCCGTTTTGAAGGCCCTCGGATCCTTTTTATTTTTATACTGTTAGAATAGTCTTTTTATTTTATAAAAAAAAAAAATACCCCCTTTTTCTCCCCAATTTTCAATCTTGTCTCATCGCCTCCGAAACATGACCGCGCTCCGCCTAACTGCGCTCCTTAACACCCGCCAGTTTACCCCGGAAGCCAGCCAAACCAATGTGTCAGAGGAAACACCGTTCAACTGGCATCCGGGGTCAGCCCGCAGCAACCCGGCCCGCCACAAGAAGTTGCTAGAGCTCGCTGAGCCAAGTAAAGCCCCACCGGCCAAACCCTCCCCTAGCCTGGACTACGCTGGGCCAATTCCTATGGCACTCCCGACCACACTGGCTTGTGGCACAGATATTCACCCTTGTCAACTAAAATGTTTTGCTCGCAATGTGTGTGTGTGTGTGGGGGAGGGGTGTTGTGGGTATGCAGACCCGCCAGCAACTGCGGCCCGTCATGATGAGTTCCGATTTTTTGTTGCCCCCACCCACATCGAAGACAATAAGCACTGTATCCAATTTTATTTAGTTTTTTAACAAGCTTGATAGTCCAGGATGCATTTGTACTTTTACAGTGACATGCACTGGCATCTGTCATAGAGTTTGTTGAGGCTTGATGTGTGCTGTTATGTGCTTGTCAAACAGATGTACTCGAGCTATGAGATACTGGGGATCAAGCTATACTTGGCCAATGTTCAAGGTAAGATCTAGTTTTCATGACGCAGTTCCCTTTCGAACTGCCAGGTGTCTTTCAATCGTAGTCATGGGAACAGGATCTCATTTGCAGGAGCAAAAGCTGAGTCACTGTCTGCAAACTAAGGACGCATAGAAGATGAAAGAGAATACAGTTAACGGTTAAAATCCCATCTCAGCATTACCATAATAGGATCTAGAATTGTACATTTCCTTCTCGCTTTTTCCTATTGAGATAAAGAGGTGATCCATCAAAGGGAATAGTGCAGCTTGGCATTCAATTTACCATTCATTTACAAAGGGTTCCCTGTTTCTCTTTTGAGTCATATATGCAATGCCTTGGGCTTCCCGATGCCAAGGAATGTTTAAGGTCATTTAAGTTCCATCATGTTGGGCAAAAAATTCAGCACCTTAACACAAGAGCCCAGGTAGCCTAGTGGTTAGAGTGTTGGGCCTGTAACTGAAAGGTTGCCGGATCAAATCTGCGAGCTGACAAGGTAAAAATCTGTCGTTCTGCCCCTAAACAAGGCAGTTAACCCACTGTTCCTAGGCTGTCATTGTAAATAAGAATTTGTTCTTAACTGACTTGCCTAGTAAAATAAAGGTTAAATAAAATAAATGTAGTGGGCATACAAGGTCCCTGAGCTCCATAGTTTAATTTATTGTATTACTTTGTTGGTTTCTGGTGTGTGTTTGCAGCACAGGTGTACGAGGAGCTGGAGGGGGGAGGGATGTTTGAGGAGGGCAGTGTCCCCCGAGGTCACCTCTTCCTCTCTGTCCACGATGCCATCCTCTGTGCCCAACAGAGGTTGAGGAACACAGGAGGCTCTGAAAAGGCAGGTCCCACCTACTTCTACACCTTAATCACTATGACCATGAATCACTTCTCAGATCCACATTGGAAAGAAAGTGAATGATACAGGGTATTCTATGTAAATCCTCTGCACCGACTACATCTGAAAAACAGCTTGTCTGCAATTATTATTGTTTTCCAATCCTCCATGACCGTATCTGGGGCAGTGAAGGGTAAACAGAACAATATGCCAATGATATTGTTTATTGTTATTTTCGCTGCCTCTGAGGTAATATTAAAACTTAATTCACATAGATAGACATTTCGAAGAGCGAGAGAGTGCTAGAGTCAGCAGTGGGCCCCTGCAGTGGGTCGTTTGGCATGGCCACACTAACACCCTTCAAAGTCACAGCATCCCAATAAATTGATTAAGGAAATGTGTTAACGACAATGTACGTGTGTGTAGAGTTATGGATGACTGAAGTGTCTCTCTATGGGGTTGCAGACAGAGCAAGAAAGAAACGAGATGCTCCTCCATTTTCAGGAGGATGAGGAGAGGGACCTTGAGCAGGTACACTGACTAAATTAACCATTTATCATTGTTGTGTATAGTCTATCTTGATGAAGCAACTTCTTGTAAAATAGATGGATCACATCTGATAATATTTTACTATCAACCCAACACAGTAATTCTTAATAATATTTTTCTTTTCTCTCCACAGGAACTGTTTTGAACATGGGATTTGTACTGCTGAATGTATGAAGAATGAAGATAAAGGAGTAAATATACATGGGTGGATGCTGAAGTTAACTTTAGGTTGATCATAAAACTGAAGAATCTTTGCCTTATCTTTGATTATAAATTATTGTGTATTGTAAATATTGTTCTGGATGATCTCTAAATCATGATAATAAGCGTGATATACTGTAAAATATCTGTAGTGACTGAACAACTGGTCTCCTTGAGGACATGGCCATCATGATCACATATTTCCTATTATTATTTATGGAAAAAAATACCAGAGGTGGGACTAAGTCACTGTTATTCGAGTTACAAGCAAGTCTCCAGTCACAAGGTCTAAGTCGAAAGGTTGAGTCCCGAGTGAAGTCCAAGTCGTGCATTCTATAAGCAAGTCAAGTCTCAAGTCAAGTAAAACATTTTTTTTGCCATATCATACAAAACATAAAAGTAGATTAACCAAATATACATGGACAGTAGCTCTAAAGAAATAGCCTCTGTATCAGGCTTAACCTGTCCTATCTGAACGGACACAGGTAGAGGGCAAAACTGTACAGCCTCCCCTTGAGAAACCAAATTGAATCTGTCTAACAGGTCCATATTAACACTTGGCCCCTCCCAGGACCATACAAACCCAATTGGCAATTACAACCAATAAACTGGTTCTACAGTGTAAAAGTCAATTTCCACATAAATTGCTACATTGGTACATTCGTCTTAATCAGACTTAATGATTATGACATTTCATCACCATTAATAAAAGGAACAATCATTTTCTCTTATTCAACGTACTGACTCCAAAGACGTGGTCCGCAAGCCATGTAGCCTTTCTATGCACACTGAGGGATGCATGCTCCTATTACTCACAGCAAGAATGACAGAGTCATAGGGCAAAGACACACAGAACTACAACATAACCTGTGAAATATTAACAAAGGAAACCATACATTAAATTAAATAAACAGAACTTCTACCACGTGAGTCTTGCAAATGTTCATGTGCACAATAAACATATCACCTACTCAGAGGGTAAGAAATTAATGAAAACGTATCGTATCCAACATGAAACAGAAATGTCTAAGTGCTGCAATAACGCTAAAATCAAATCAAATGTTATTCGTCACATGCTTCATAAAACAGGTGTGGTCTAACAGTGAAACACTTAGCCTACTTATGGGCCCTTCCCAATAATGCAGAGAGAAAGAAAATAGAGAAATAATAGAACAATAATAACATGTAATAATAAATACACAATGAGTAACGATAACGTCTGCCCCTGAACAAGGCAGTTAACCCACTGTTCCTAGGCCGTCATTGAAAATAAGAATTTGTTCTTAACTGACTTGCCTAGTAAAATAAAGGTAAAATAAATAAAAAAATAAAAACGTGACTATATACACGGGGTACCAGTTTTGTTTAGAGCGCCAACACTTGCGGTACGTTCTTGGAAACATAAGGAACGTATCTTTCACATCAGGAATAAATAATAATAAATTACTTCCACCTTTATAAGGTTAGGGTTAGTCTTCCCACACGCCCATATCGCCATGTTACATCGCTTTTTACTGAAGACAGATGGAAGACAGAGGCAACCACCTGTGCAAATTAGCTATCTAGCGTGTTCCGAACACCTGTGTGTAAACATAACTGGGGAGGAGGTGTAGTTTGGAGGCACACATAGCTTGTGGATCTGTGCAAAAACTGCTACAGTAAGTCTATAATTTTTATTTGAAAGATTATTTCTTGCTGATATCAGCATATATTTTGAAAAAATGTTTTGAAAGCGATGATTATTGATGTTTACAAATGTTAAAACACAGCGTCGGAATTGTAGTTCACAAGGAGCCAAATGTGGGCGAATGTAACAGTTCAAAACCCTACATACGGAGAAGTGATTTCAAGAGCTAAGGGTACCAGTACTAAGTCGATCTGCAGGGGTACGAGGTTACGGGGATGGAATGATGAGACGCTAGCAATTGTTTTTAGATGGAATATAGATTTACCACAGTGTGAAAGAAAGCAACAGCAAGCATTTCAACAAAGTGCTCAAAGTGTTTTACAGCTAATTTACTGCAATTCTACACATTTTGAGTCATGCCATGTTAATAGTATCTGAGTGAGAATGACTAACAAAATCAATGGGGCCCCCTGGAGGTCAAGGCCCCTGGGCACGTGCCCTGTGTGCCCGGTCGGTGTTCGGCCGTGATTACTACAAGTTTACATAGCTGGCTAGACTATCTACTGGGTTGGGGGCACCCTAAAAGACAGCTTATGTCGCTTATGCCTGGAGCCGGCCCTGACAGAAAATCATAAGTATAGCTAACCAGACCTGTGTTGATGGACAGTTTGCTGGTCCAATCAGAGGACAGAGTACGTGTTTCACTAGCCAATCTCTTGCACGCTTTCTTTGCAAGGGCAATGTTGCAGCTACTGTCTCTGGCTGCATTGAAAGTAATCCACGGGCTCTGTGCCACAAAATGAGAGACAAAACGTTACAAAACCTCGCCAGATAAATTCAAGTCATCAGTCTCAAGTGAAAGGCGAGTCTCGAGTCTTTAGGCTCTAAGTCCAAGTCAAGTCTGAAGTTATTACATTTTCTATCATGTCGAATCTCAAGTCATTAAATTTGTGACTCTGGTCCAAGTCATGTGACTCAAGTTCAAGTCATGTGACTCGAGTCCACAATTTTGAAAAATACACCAGTATATTAGAGAACTACAAAAATGGAGGAGGGATTACAGGCCAAATAAATTTGATTGGATAAGATGCTAGTGTCATGACAGGTGAGACGGTTTGAAGAAGAGGTCAGACAGTGTTGTGATTAGCCTATAAGGCCAATTTTCTTCTTGAGTTGAATATGTAGTTATTTTTTTCTTAATTTGAAGTGAGACCTTCACCGATGTTTTATCCATTCCCTGGTGTAAAGAGACACAGGAGGACAGTTGGTTAACTGGCGCGCATCAGATATTTTCATGTAGGCTAATTAGGCTGCTTTCAGACAGGCACCCCAATTCTGATTTTTTTTAAAACTAATTGGTCTTGTGACCAATCAGATCAGCTCTGAAAAAGACCTGATGTGAAAAGATCTGATGTGTCTAGTTGAAGAAATATCAGAATTGGACTGCCTGTCTAAATGCAGCCTCAGGCTAATCACCTGTATATACATGCTAATGTGTGTACTGTACTTATGACCTGTACTCAATACTATTTTGGTCTAATTCAACTAAGTTGGGTATCCAGTAGGCCTACCATAATGAAACTCAACGCCATTGTCTGGATGTAGAAAGGGCTGCAGACTGCTTGGCATGGCAACACTAAGTATTCCAAGTCACTAGCCTCTTTGAGGATCAATGAGGCAACTCAGAGGCACCAACACAAGGAAAATGAACCCTGGACACCTCTCCCTAGCTCTACAACTTGCGTTATACCAACTGTCGTATATCTTGTGCCTCCAGGGTTGGGCTCTTAAGTCACCTCATTATTTAGATGTAAGCTTTGATTCATTGCTAGTCCAATAGGGCTGCCTGAATCCAACATGAACTTCCGCTGGCTCACTGCATTCGTGATGCGCATTGGGATGTTCCCACTCTAATGCTGTTTGGGTTGAGCTGGCATGTCCACCCTCCTGGCGGTCTGCCCTGGAGTTGCCGTATATGGTGACGTTATGGTGGATGGGGTGGATGCAACCACACATGATCACAAGCACATAAGGCAGGTTATCAACTTAGGCCTTCACATATAATAGGAATTGTGCCTATCCATTGTTATTCTCCCAGTCTGCCCTGGAGCTGCCGTACATGTGGACTTGGTGACATTATGGCTTATGGGAAGGATGCAAACAGATATGATGACAAGCTTATATAGCAGGTGTTCACCACATTGAACCAACACACCTCTCCAATGTCAATGTCATCCTCAATGTACATGAACTGCCAGTCCCCCCTCTGGCTGTTGATTTACATGTACACACTCAGTGTCAAAGGAAGGCCAAGAAGATTTATCAAGGACCTCAGCAGGTCCTTGATAAATCTTAACCATCTAACCCACAGAGACGATACAGGTGCATCAAATCCGGGACCGAGAGACTGATAAGCAGCTTTTATCTTCAGGCCATCAGACTGTTGAACAGCCATCACTAGCATTTGTCTGCACCTTAAGACAAATGCCTCATGTATACAGAGTCACTGAACGCTGGTCACCTCTGTTTATATACTGTTTACTAACTGTGTATGTTCAGGTAAAATAAAGGAATAGTGCATTGGGCAACCACGAGCCAAAACAGCTTCAATGCACCTTGGCATAGATTCTACAAGTGTCTGGAACTCTATTGGAGGGATGCGACACCATTCTTCCACAATAAATTCCATAATTTGCTGGTTTGTTGATGGTGGTGGACAATGCTGTCTCAGACGCCGCTCCAGAATCTCCCATGAGTGTTCAATTGGATTGAGATCTGGTCTGAGACAGCCATGATATACAGTTTTCATGCTCATCAAACCGTTCAGTGCCCTGTGGATGGGGGCATTGTCATTCTATGGGGGCATAGCCATGGTAGCCAAAATAATGTCCTGCACAGCATTTTATACATGACCCTAAGCATGATGGGATGGTAATTGCTTAATTAACTCAGGAACCACACCTGTGTGGAAGCACCTGCTTTCAATATAATTTGTATCCCTCATTTACTCACGTGTTTCCATGATTTTGTACGTTACCTGTAGATACTGTATTATGGACATAGCTCATCCTAATATAACTACTACTGTACATACCAGTTTCCTTCCACATGATATAATGTCTATACACACCACCTATTTACGTATATTCTGGATTCTGACTCATGCTTAGGGTTGCAAAATTCTGGGAAAATGTCCTGGTTTTCCCAAAATCCCAGTTGGAGGATCCCGGAATCAGGAGGGAATAAGCAGGAAATCTGGAATCGTACAACCAGGATATATGGAAAACCAGGGAATTTACTGAAAACCCTACACATGCTCAGTCTAATATATCAACTCTGGATTGTTAATTGGACTTGTTCTGTTCATTTTTTAAATTTCTTGTTTAGATTTTGTATTATTTGTGTGTTTTATTGTATTTCTACTGCAGTGTTGGAGCTAGTAACATAAGCATTTTGCTGCACCTGCTATAACACCTGCAAATCTGTGTACACAGCCAATACACTTTGATTTGATTTTGCTATGTTTTAATAAAGAGAGACACCATGGAACTGGACTGGCACATGTCAGGAGGCCATTCAACAGTCAAAATGCCATCTGAAATGTGCTGGCGTGCAATGCCCTCATATGTACCTATTTTGCTACAACCCATGGCTGGCCGGCCCATGTGACACCTGAACTGGACTAGCATGTAAAGAATGAGCTCTCATGCTGATGTGACTCGTGCATTGGTCTGGGAAACTCGTGCATTAGTACGTCCAACATCCCTATAAAAACGAGGATGGTCAAACATAAACAGTTTTGTTTTTCAAATTCGTTTTGGACTAATGACTGTCCAAACAACAAGTTACAAGTGAACAAATCAGATTTCTGTGTGTTCAGCCAGTAGTCATTTGCTGACAAGACTACATTAGTTGCCATAGTGACGACGGGTGTGTGTGCAGTGGTGTAGGCTGATTGGTGGTGGTGCTCGTGCTTCCTATCACACAGAAGTTATGTATCTACAAAACTATAAACACAACGTAAAGTGTTGGTCCCATGTTTCATGAGCTGAAATAAAAGAGCCCCAAAATTTTCCAGACGCACAAAAATAAAATGTATCTCAAATTTTGTGCACAAATTTGTTTACATCCCTGTTAGTAAGTATTTCTCCTTCGCCAAGATAATCCATCCACCTGACAAGTGTTGCATATCAAGAAGTTGATTAAACAGCTTGATCATTGCAGAGGTGCACCTTGTGCTGGGGACAATAAAAGGCCACTCTAAAATGTGTTTTGTCACAACACAATGCCACAGATGTCTCAGGTTTTGATGGAGCGTGCAATTGGCATGCTGACTGCAGGAATGTCCACCAGAGCTGTTGCCAGAGAATCAAATGTTCAATTCTCTACCATAAACTGCCTCCAAATCGCAAACCATGTGTAACCATGCCAGCCCAGGACCTCCACATCCGGCTTCTTTACCTACGGGATCGTCTGAGACCAGCCACCCGGACAGCTGAGGAGTATTTCTGTCTGTAATAAAGCACCTTTATGGGGAAAAACATATTCTGAATGTCTGGGCCTGGCACCCCTAGTGGGTGGGCGCACCTGCCCAGTTATGTGAAATCCATAGATTAGGGCCTAATGAATTTATTTCAATTGATTGATTTCTTTATGAACTGTAACTCAGTAAAAGTTTTGAAATTGTTGCATGTTGTGTTTATATTTTTGTTCAGTATAGACATAGCCCTCATAAAGCCTTCTCACTGGGCGCACACTGGTTGAATCAACGTTTTTCTCCATTTAACTTCAATGAAATTACGTTGAACCAACGTGGAATAGACGTTGAATTGACGTCTGTGCCCAGTGTGATTGGCTGGGCCTGGCTCCTCAGTGAGTGGGCCTGGCTCCCATGGCTGCACCCCTTCCTAGTCATGTGAAATCCATAGATTAGGGCCTAATGAATTTATTTCAATTGATTGATTTCCTTATATGAACTGTAATTCAGTAAAATGTTGAAATTGCTGCATGTTGCGTTTATATTTTTGTTCATTATGGCATGCTAAGGTGACAGCAATGCAATGCCTGCGATGGACGTTTCCAAGTTACTTTGAATGTTCAAATTCATAGGGTAAGAACACTTGTTGTTGTTTAGTTGTTTAGCTTTCTAGCACATTCCCTAATTTGTTTGTAAACAATTACCAAGCTAGTTAGCTACCACATGTTCTTGTCAAACTGTCAACCGAGTAGCCAGCAAGCAACAAGATACGCAGAATAACAGTGTAACCACTTGAGGGCAAATAAATTCGATTTTACAAATCACATGGGCAGGAATCAGATTTGTATCTGACTTGTGGCTTGAAATATAATTTTGGCTGTTCTGACGGCAGGGAAAAGAACAGATTCGAATCGGATATGCAAATAAATAGGATTTGAGTCACTTCAAACTGCCAATGTAATCACGGCTTTAGTTTCAGTGGGGAGAATAGGGGAAATGTTATAGCTGTACATATACACTACTAGAGTGGTTGACTGTTGTATTACAGGTTGCTTTCCTGTAACTTGGTTACGCTACTATGTGCTTGTGTCTTGAAAAACATGAACACACATTGAAAAGCTAGTTGGCTTCAGCTATTCAAATACAACAGAGGCATGTCAGTGCCACTCATAGTCCTAGTCATAACAAAAGCCATATGAAACCCTTTAAAAGACTGAATTAACCAGGGCAATTTATATGCAGGAAAATATGTTTGAATGTAATTATGTTGGTCACACCAAAACAGAAAAGTGTTTATGGGTCTTGCCACTAGCCTAATATGATGTAACACAACACTGGAAGAGATTCAAATGTGTGAAATTAATTCTTGTTTAATTGATAATATACAAGGGCACCTCTGTTTATGACAGCGTTTCACAGACTCTCCTTCACTACCAGACAACCAACCATTCCACTACTGGAGTATCCCCAGTTTCATTTAGGCTGAGATAACATTCCATTTAGTCAACGGGTCTCGTTGGCATGCAAGCTGCATCTGCCCAGTGCCTGCACCCAACTGTTGTAGAAATGGAAACTGATCACCACACAGCCCTGAATACCCTGCCAGTCATAATAGGAAGGATACTGCCCTTGTCGTTGCAGCTTGCCTAGAATGACCAGATAGCGGTGCAACCTGGTCAGGTACCAGAACTACAACCACTACTGGCTACTACTTCTCCTCACCCTGTAAGGACACGCTCATGTCCTGGTCACCTCAAAGAATTTGAATCAACCTTGCACACTTAGTTTCAGTGGGGAGAAAAGGGGAAATGTTATAGCTGTACATATACGCTACTAGATTGGTTGACTGTTGTATTACAGGTTGCTTTCCTGTAACTTGGTTACGCTACTATGTGATTGTGTCTTGAATAACATGAACAGACATTGAAAGCTAGTTGTCTTCAGCTATTCAAATACAACAGAGGCATGTCAGTGCCACTCATAGTCCTAGTCATAACAAGAGCTATATGAAACCCTTCAAAAGACTGAATAACACAGTACAAAATAAACCAGGGCAATTTATATGCAGGGAAATATGTTTGAAGGTAATTATGTTGGCCACATTAGATTCGGAATAAAATGTATTCACACCAAAACAGTCTTTATGGGCATGAGTGTTGTACACAATTCTGAAAAAATGCCTGTCATCTACAAAAACATATTTACAGTAATTTCAATGTCTGAGCCCACTTGTTTAACTTAGAGCCGATTACAATAGCCAAAACATCATGTGTAACTGTATGTATTTTTTACAGTGGTGGTAAAAGTACCCAATTGTCATACTTGAGTAAAAGTAAAGATACCTTAATAGAAGTAAAGGTCACCCAGTCAAATACTACTTGAGTAAAAGTCTACAAGTATTTGGTTTTAAATATGTTTAATTATCAAAAGTAAATGTAAAAGTATAAATCATTTAAATTTCCTTATATTAAGCAAACCAGACGGCACCATTTTCTTGTTTTTTAAATTTACGGATAGCCAGGGGCACACTCCAACACTCAGACATTATGTACAAACAAAGCATGTGGGTTTAGTGAGTCCACCAGATCAGAGGCAGTGGAGATGACCAGCGATGTTCTATTGATAAGTGCATGAATTGGACTATTTCCCTGTCCTGCCTAGCATTCAAAATGTAACAAGTACTTTTGGGTGTCAAGGAAAATGTTTATAGTAAAAAGTACAATATTTTCTTAAGGAATGCTGTGAAGTAAAAGTAAAAGTAGTTCAAGATATAAATAGTTTAGAAAAGTACTGATACCCCAAAAAATGACTTAAGTAGTACTTTAAAGTATTTTTACTTAAGTACTTTACACCCCAGATGTTTTATCAGGCACGACCATACAGCACTGAATAAAAGCAAATTTGACTTGGAAAATCGTCTATTAATCAGCTACCAAAAAGTAAAGCTTACATTCATATTAAATATTCATACTTTAAATGTACACCTATTGTGTCTCTGTATTTACATGTCTATATTTCATAGATGCATTAATATATCCTAATGTGTTTGTTTGTGTATGTAGGGAAGACAACTGACTACTTGTATTCCAAATTTTTGCAATATCAGAGCTTGCAATGTTGGGTTACATGACTGTGTGGCCCATCCCCCCCTCCAGCCAGGCATTATTCTGCACTTTTTGAGTTTAGGGTGTGTGCCACTATCTATAAATATTACAACTTTTGCAGTAAAATATTTTTTCACAACAATCCATTTCATAAATGGGAGACATTAGAGATGTGAAAAAACATGATTGTGTTTTGTTTTACCTCGGGTTGGGGTATTTCAAAATGTACCGGGCTAGGACCCGGCACATCACTGGAAAAGATTCAAATGTTTGAAATGTATGATTATTCAATTGATAATATGCTATTACTAAACGTGTTGATAAAGCATACCATATAAAATCAAATGACACTTATCTTATTTGACAATTATCTGTCTTGCTCTATTTCACACAACAAATTCTACAGGTTCAGGTTCAGGTCAACTTCATTATTCCCCCCAGGGGGAAATTCATTTGGTCATGTGCTTAAAAAGACGGTACATAAAACATGAACACACAGAAACTACACAATGCCAGGCCGTTGATGATACCATCTATCTTTTCATATTTGTGCAAATCTTTCTAAAACAGAAAATGGACAATTCAATGGATATCAAATCAACAAAGAGGTAGGAATATGTAGGCTTTAAGAATATGTTGAAGGCTAGCTGCATTGGCTAACTGCTAACTGCTCACTTTTGTGTCTGTGTCTGCAGGTAAACAGGAGACATACAAAGGTATGTCAAATGGTATTGGTATGTTATGCAGATCACATGTACCGTCCTACTCCCTTATCTCTTCAATGAAAAGCCCATAGGCCTCTACATTATGGACAAGGTGTGTGTATGAAAACCATAATCCCAAAAGTTTTACCACAAAAACCAAGGAATGAGTACTGTTCGCCGCATGTTTTGTTAATCATCTCGTCTCGTTATTGTCCTAATTGATTAATATTTTTTGTCATAGTTATTGTTGATGAAATGAACACTGCAGGGGGGCAGTATTCTACAGCATAAGACAAACACAAAACAGACAGTATGGGCCCGGGGACTCACAAAGGACATTTAGCCTACAAATGTTGTTTAGAGAAGTTGCTGACGAAGCCCATCTGCTGCATGGTGAGACAGCGGTCTTCCTGTAATTAACTGAGAGACAGTCTGAGTGTGCATCTATGAAAGCAGCTGTGGAGAGGAGAGATCCGGCTGGTCTCTCTGGAGTGTATAGAAGCAAGGGCAGGCTGGAGAGTGAGGGGAGGGACTTGGCATCAGCACTTTCATATGGCTTTATTTTCTTCTATGGTCTGTCTAATAGTACACCATTATATTCCTATTGGGTTGATATATAGCCTAGTCTCTATGTAGCGTGGAGGCTTGTTCTGGAGTATCAAATAACATACTGTAACTTGAAAATGTGATGGCATAATTCAGTCTAAGGAAAGGAGAACAGAAAAACATATAAAGATTTTGTGTAAAATCCTGTAGACTGGGAGAAAATACTATTTTACTTGTATTGTGGTATTTAATAAGAAATGTTTTATCCGTTTCAAACCATCTTTGTTTTCTCGGTTCTAAATCCAGGAACACAGTATTATGTGAACTGAACACCTTACCACTGCTACACCTGGCTATCAGCGGAGCCTTGTCTGGCAGCGAAACAGTTCATTCAGCCTCATTTACTGCCTTTTAAAAAAACATAGTTGATATTGCTGACTTGCTTAAACAAATGTGGTTTCTACTGATAATTGAGATGTACAAACTATGGCATAAGGGGACGACAAGCGTATAAGAGGCAATCCGTAATTTTGATTAAGACATTAATGAGCGAGCGACGACGGACATAGTCAATATAACTGAAATGTACAGCGACAGAATTCAGAACATGGGCCGTTCTTACAGTGTACTCCCAAGTCAGAACAGTAGGATAAATAAAGGGGGCATATAAGCAGACAATCTAAGCTCTTATAATATTCGATGATTACATTTCTCTAAAACAGGTTATAGGCTACATGTGCATCAACTAGAACAATAGGTGAAATAAAGAGGTGAAAATAGACAACATTATTAGGGTGAGGGCTACTAAAAGCTTACTACACAACATTCACTTAGTATTACTTTCTTAGCTACAGTATCTCTCTGGCATCCTACATAATTTATGAAGCAGTGTAAGGACCAAGGCCCTTCTCCCCCGATTGCTCAGATTGGCCAGGCAGACAGCTCTAGGAAGAGTCTTGGCGGTTCCAAACATCTTCCATTTAAGAATAGAATTTGATGATTTGCCTTTCCAAATCATGTCCAATCAATTGAATTTACCACAGGTGGACTGCAATTGTGATGGCTTGGTTGTGGTAAGGCCTCTTACTCCCACCTAGGGGAGGAGAGAGGCACACAACCAAGTCATCACACCCTAACTAGGGAGATTATCATCCCCAATCAGAGACAGCTGTCTAGCGTTGTCTCTGATTGGGGATAGTATATAGGCTCCACACATTTCCACCTGTGTGTGGATCATTGTTCCTGCTTGTCTGCTTCGTGTATCAGAGAGCAAGTGAGTCACAGTGTTTTTCGTTGTTAATCGTGTTTTGTTTGTTAGTCATCTCCGTCTGTTTATTTAATGCTTCGAGAGTACATCTCATTAAATAAAAGAGGAATGACGCTCCATCAGCGCTCCGTGTATCGTCCCATTAATGCGCACCGTGACAGCAATCAAGTTGTAGAAACATCTCAAGGATGATCAATGGAAACAGGATGCACCGGAGCTCAATTTCGAGTCTCATAGCAATGAGTATAAATAAGGTATTTCTGTATTTTATTTTTAAGAAATTTGCTAAAAAATCGAAACTGTTTTCACTTTGTTATTATGGGGTATTGTGTGTAGATTGCTGAGGATTTTTCTTTATTTAATACATTTTAGAATAAAGCTGTAACGTAACAAAATGTGGAAAAAGTCAAGGGTTCTGAATAATTTCTAAAGGCACTGTATGTCCAAGGGGACAACAGTGCCACCAACCCACTTAAGGTTTAGCATACGGGGCCAAGCATTTGGGCCTGATGTGGAGCTACATGATTGAGTTTAAAATGATGGATCAATGTTTTTTTTGTGTGTGATACACATCATTCCTGTCACGATCGCTATGAAACAGGACCAGAGGCGCAGAGCTGTAGTGCGAAGACATTCCTTTATTCCAGTAATACAAAGGAGAGACAGCGACCATGAACCAGCGTGAAAACAAAAGCAACACACATGAAAACCCTGGTGGAGCGGACTGCTCCGGCACTCGCGCAACCGCGCTGGGTACACGCACTGGCGCCACCAGGCTAGGAACCGGCATTGGCGCTTCCAAGCTGGGGACACGCACTGGAGCTACCGGGCTAGAAACCGGCACTGGCGCCACCGGGTTAGAAACCGGTACTGGCACTACCAAGCTGGGGACACGCACTGGAGCTACCGGTCTAGGAACAGGTACTGGAGTTACCGAGCTGCGGACACGCACTGGCGCCACCAGGCTAGGAACCGGTACTGGCGCTACCGTGCTGGGAACACACACTGGAGCTACCGGGCTAGGTACCGGTACTGGAGCTACCGGGCTAGGACCCGGCACTGGCGCCACCGGGCTAGGAACCGGCACTGGCGCTTCCAAGCTGGGGACACTCCCTGACGCCACCAGGCTAGGAACCGGTAGTGGCGCTACCGAGCTGAGGACATGCACTTGCGCCACCGGGCTAGGAACCGGTACTGGTGCTACCGAGCTAGGAAACGGCACTCTTCCTTCCCTGACCATCCCCATAGCCCCGCCTCAAAAACAGTATGGGGGTTCTTTGGGGCTCTAGGCTGGGCCTGCCTCTTCGATCGCCGACGTGGCCCCCGTCGACGTCCTTGCTGCTCTGGGACCCAGCCTTGTCCCAGAGCTAAACAGTGGAGGAACTCCTCCTGGGAGATAACTTCCATACCTCCGGGGAGTTCCTCCTCTGTCCAGCCCTGCTTAAACTAATTAAATTCCACCATGGCAGAATCTTTTAAATGTTTTTAAATGTAGAATTAAGTAGCAATTTAAGATGTATGAGCAGATGTGATGGGCCTAACAAACTCAAAGCGAACACCTCAAATTGTTAAATAATAGTTATGCTGATTGTAATATTGTTATGACACAGCAATACTTTTACAGTAATCAAATAAAATGTATTTATAAAGCCCTTTTTACATCAGCCGATGTCACAAAGTGCTATACAGAAACCCAGCCTAAAACCCCAAACAGCAAGCAATGCAGATGTAGAAGCACGATGGCTTGGATAAACTCTTCAGAAAAACAAAAACCTGGGAAAAAACCTAGAGAGGAACCAGTAATGATAGTAAGATACAACATAGTGAGGGTGGCAGTGAGCCTATAGCAGTTAGAGTGTTGGGCCAGTAACTGAAAGGTTGCTAGTTTGGCCGTAACCCCACTCTCAGGGTGTCTCAGGGAAAGTAGGATATAAAACAATTATAGATATATAATTCACATATGCGTATTAATACACATTTGATAGATATATAATTCACACATTAGTATTAATAGACATTTGTACATTTGACAAATATTGGCACCCACCAAATTATTTTTTTTTTTGATTATAACGGAATCCCTGCATCATGTTGGTAGCAGGTGCATCTAATTCTTCTATCCCAGTGGCAGTCAGTAGATGGCATTCAGTAGATGGCAGTCTGTAGATGGCAGTCAGTGGAGGGCAGTCAGGGGATGGCAGTCAGGGGATGGCAGTCAGTGGATGGCAGTCAGTGGATGGCAGTCAGTGGATGGCAGTCAGTAGATGGCAGTCAGTACTGTAGATGTTGGTATGCTTGGGATGCATAAATAGATTAATTAATCTATCAAGAAATCATCCTAAAATATACTCTCACCAGATTCTGCGGTCTCCCTCCCTCCATCCTCTCCGGAGCGAATTGGCACCATAGGTAATTACAGAGCTCCTAGTGCCATCAGCTTTAATCAGGAGTCGTGGGAGAGCCACTCCGAGACACTCCACTTTGTAATGGCTTTCTCTCTATCACGCTGCCTTTGTGCTTCTGGTAATAGCTGCCAGGCCTGGACCCAGCAGGTGTCACTGGTAGGCTACAGTACAACCTTCTTAAGAAGAAATGTCTTCTTAACTTAACAATAGATTTAAGAAGAAAGTTAAGCAAAGTTGCTATCCCTCAATAAGGTTATTGGAAATGTTCTTCCGTTATTTCTTGTGTTTTGTCCGTAAATAAAAAGTAAAAAAATAAATTTGATTCATGAATAGTAAGTTCTTGGATTTCTTCTTGGAAATGTTTTTAATTCCAAGATAGCTAAACCCTTGTCTTAAATGGCAGTGAGAGAATAAACTAATGAAAGCAATCTGATTGACATGTTGGGAGTGTGTTATACAGGGTTCTAGAGTTTAATGGAATGACATTCCATTCTATTCTCTTGTTCATTCACCTGTTCTATTAAAAGTGATGTACAGTGGTAGCTCGTCTATGCACTTTATAATGAATTTTTATCATGTAATTACTTAATTATTACCTACTCGTATAGGTAACCAGAATATAATCAGCACATAAAATAATGATTGGATTGCAATGGAAGGAAACTGGACATTTTATATTTTTAAATCAGATGAGCATTGTAGTATAGTTACTGACTATGTAGTGTCATTTTACCTAATAATTAATGTCTCTTTTATCATGTAATCACCGCTTAACTACTCGTAGGCAACCAGAAGTAATCTGCACACTGCTGTAATATAGTTAGTGTTTATTGTAATACCCCTCATACAGCTGTCCTGCCACGACTGACTCCTCCAGACGTTGTGCTCAGTGTGTAGAGCCTATATACATGACTCCGTGAGGAATGTATACCCCTGGCCACAGTCAGCCACTGGATTAAATGAGCCACTGGATTAGATCAAGCACTGGATTATATCAGTCACTGAATTATATCAGACACTGGATTAGATCAACCACTGCATTAGATCAACCACTGGATTATATCAACCACTGGATTATATCAGTCACTGAATTAGATTAGTCACTGGATTAGATCAACCACTGCATTAGATCAACCACTCGATTAGATCAGCCACTGCATTAGATCAGCCTGGATTCCCTAGACCCACTCCAATTCGCATACCGCCCCAACAGATCCACAGATGACGCAATCTCAATCACACTCCACACTACCCTTTCCCACCTCGACAAAAGGAACACCTATGTGAGAATACTGTTTATTGACTACAGCTAAGCGTTCAACACCATAGTGCCCACAAAGCTCATCACTAAGCTAAGGACCCTGGGACTAAACACCGCCCTCTGCAACTGGATCCTAGACTTCCTGACGGGCCGCCTCTAGGTGGTAAGGGTAGCCAACAACACATCCGCCACGCTGACCCTCAACACTGGGGCCCCTCAGGGGTGCGTGCTTAGTCCCCTCCTGTACTCCCTGTTCACCCACGACTGCGTGGCCAAACATGACTCCAACACCATCATTAAGTTTTCTGACGTCAGTGATAGGCCTGATCACTGACAACGATGAGACAGCCTAAAGAGAGGAGGTCAGAGACCTGGCAGTTTGGTGCCAGGATAACAACCTCTCCCTCAATTTGAGCTGATCGTGAAATACAGGAAAAGGCGGGCTGAACAGGCCCCCATTAACATCGACAGGGCTTTAGTGGAGCGGGTCGAGAGTTTCAAGTTCCTTGGTGTCTACATCACCGACAAACTATCATGGTTCAAACACACCAAGACAGTTGTAAAGAGGGCACGACAACACCTTTCCCCCTCAGGAGACTGAAAAACTTTGGCATGGATCCCCAGATCCTCAAAAAGTTCTAGAGCTGCACCATCGAGAGCATCCTGACCAGTTGCATCACCGCCTGGTATGGCAACTGCTCTGCATCTGACCATAAGGCACTACAGAGGGTAGTGCATACGGCCCAGTACATCACTGGGGCCAAGCCTCCTGCCATTCAAGACTTATATACTAGATGGTGTCAGAGGAAAGCCCAAAAAATTGTCAAAGACTCCAGTCACCCAAGTCATAGACTGTTCTCTCTGCTATCGCACGGCAAGCGTTACCGGAGCGCCAAGCCTATGACCAAAAGACTTCTTAACAGCTTCTACCACTGGATTATGATCAGCCACTGCATTAGATCAGCCACTCGATTAGATCAACCACTGCATTAGATCAACCACTGGATTAGATCAGCGACTGCATTAGATCAGCCACTCGATTAGATCAACCACTGCATTAGATCAACCACTGGATTAGATCAACCACTGCATTAGATCAACCACTGGATTAGATCAGCCACTGCATTAGATCAACCACTGGATGAGATCAACCACTGCATTAGAACAAAATTCAATTTACACAAACAGTTCAAAATGCTTTGGGCTAATAGACAAATTGATTTCAATTGTTTTGTATATGGCTCTGGAATTGTTGACTAAAACATTCTTGTTACAACTTGAGAGTAGACTGTGTCTGTACACTCTTAGTACATCTGTGGAAATGGTTCTACATGGAAGCCAAAATAATTCTACCTGGAACGAAAGGGGTTCTACCTGGAACCAAAAAAGGTTCTTCAAAGGGTTCTCCTATGGGGACAGCTGAAGAACCCTTTTAGGTTCTAGATAGCACCTTTGTTTCTAAGAGTGTAGACTGTTACTCAGACTTCTTTGGTGCTGCCTTCTTTAGCAAAATGTTGGGTTTAGAAATAACGTGCAACACTTGAATAACAAACCAGAAGGGGATTTCTCTACGCTGCCTAAAGATGACAGAGCATCTTAAACGACTGTTTATCAACAGACCACGGTTCATCTTAAGGATATGTGTCGGTCTGGGATAGCAGGCTTGTATGTCTGAGAGAGGGAGATATATGGAGCTTTGTTAACAGGCAAGATTACAGCCAAGGGGATCATGAATCTTGATTGTGCCATTTCAGGAAAATGCTGTCGCAGGCCTCGCCTTTTGGACAGGGTTTATTTACACTCTTGGCTGGGGGCACATCTGACCACTGATATCTAATACTCATTAATGTTGCCTATTGTCTCCCTCCACTACTCCGTTGTCAATTAAATGGTTCTAAGAATGGAGTGTTTCCCGGGTGATTAATTAAGGTATAAAATTACAGATGCTGCTTCTGGTAAGAGGACGGTTAATTATTTAACAACCAATTATACGATCACGACATTGGCCCAAGGCTTGATGTAAAATACTGTACAATCTGTTTTCCATTTGGCCAACGAAACAAGTGAAGAAGATGGGCCTTGTAAGTAGTCTGTTGTTTTCACTGAGAGTATTTCAATGTTAGAGCCTGTCCAATCAAACTTGTTTCCTGTAACTCTGATTCACAACTTATATTGTTGCTGATTCATTATGTTGTTAGAATGTAATGTATTGGTCACATCTGATCTTTTGACTTATTAACTTATTGTGGTGAATTGATTCAGTAGTCAGATAATCAGCTAGTGTAGAATTGTAGAATAGTTGGCCCATTTCCACATATACAGTATAGTATCATATTTTAGCTTGGAACAGTATT
The DNA here is from genome assembly GCA_023634145.1 of Thymallus thymallus. Classification (NCBI taxonomy): domain Eukaryota; kingdom Metazoa; phylum Chordata; class Actinopteri; order Salmoniformes; family Salmonidae; genus Thymallus; species Thymallus thymallus. Next base: position 25,832,833 of record CM042400.1, read on the forward strand.
TTATTTGAGTTGGAATCACTGTAATGAGATTTTTTATTATGGACACTTGCTGGTTAGATTGGGATTTGACACATTGTACTATGAATACTTTTTCTGAACAAGGATTTAATGAATCCCTATCAAGAACACCAATAACAACTAAATCAAATCACGAAATAAGATTCTGGATAAAGAATAGGATGATCAATTAGTTAAGGTGTACTTTGTGATATATGGCCAATATACCGCGGCTAAGGGCTGTTCTTAGGCACGACGCAACGCGGAGAGCTAGGACACAGCCCTTAGCCGTGGTATATTGGCCATATATCACAAACCCCTGTGGTGCCTTATTGGTATTTTAAACTGGTTATCAACGTAATTAGAGCAGTAAAAATACATGTTTTGTCATACCCATGATATATGGTCTGATATACCACAGCTTTCAGCCAATCAGCATTCAGGGCTCGAACCCCCCAGTTTATAATTCTCAATAATCACACATAGACTGAAGGTTTTGAAGCCTCACACTGTCAGCTTGATTGCCCTGTCAAGGAACTGTCAGCTGTTGCAGTGACTAAACATCACCACAGGAGGACACTGTGGCGTCATCTGTGAACTCAACCAGCTGGTCTGATCAGGGATAGAAACTTTGATGAAGTGTCTCATTCTCCCAAATGAAAGCAGAGAGAGAGAGAGGTGAGAGTGAGAGTGTGTGTGTGAGAGAGAGAGAGCGAGAGAGAGAGAGAGAGAGAGAGAGTGGAGCAAAAAAGTGGAGGTTGAGGTGATTAAAACAGCATGTCTTTAAAGAAGCTGCATGTAAATGTGATATTTTTTTCCTGTGATACATATGTATTGAGCCAGGGGTGAGTTGGTGGGCGGGAGTCGGGAGTCGGGACTCACCGAGAGGTAGCTGATGGCTGAGCGGGGGATTGGGCCAGCGAGGGCTGCAGCACCTCAGTAGCCTGAGGATGACTGTAAATGCAAATGGAGGGAGGGGAAGGATGGTAAAGCTTTTAATGACACTAAGCACACCCCAGAGGCCACCACAGCTATGCCCGGCGCTCTCCACACTCAGCACATCAAGCACACCCCAGAGGCCCGGCTACGCCCGGCGCTCTCCACACTCAGCACATCAAGGACACCCCATAGGCCCGGCTACGCCCGGCGCTCTCCACACTCAGCACATCAAGGACACCCCACAGGCCCGGCTACGCCCGGCGCTCTCCACACTCAGCACATCAAGGACACCCCACAGGCCCGGCTACGCCCGGCGCTCTCCACACTCAGCACATCAAGGACGCCCCAGAGGCCCGGCTCCGCCCGGTGCTCTGTAAACTCAGCAAATCAAGGACACCCCAGCTTCTTCTGTCTGAGCCCCAGCCTGAGCGTCATTCTGAGCAACTCCTCTTCACGCCTCACATCCCGTCAATCTTTAGCTTTATCCCTGATAAGCATTTCTGACTCCTTCTGCTGAGCAGAGCCGATGACAGGACACAGATGTGCTCTCTTCGGAGAATAGAGAATCCTGTTTGATAAGCCCTCCACTCTGCAGGCTGGTAATAACCACAAGAAACCATCATAAAAAAGTCGATCTACATAAGAATGGACGGATGTGCCTGAAAAGTGTCTTCTTGGTCATTTGCTGTGCTTCAGAGATAATTGATATCCATTTGATATCAGATTTTACTCTCTCTTTCCAACTGTGACTTCTGTTATTGCTTCTTTGAATGAGAGAACTTATTTAGTTACGTTTAGTTTATTAATTCAACCATTTTAAAAAACAAGCACACATAAAACTTGAAAAATCCATACATGCACATGAGTAATATCATCGAAGATAACACACAATAAAGTCTGGGACTTATTTCCATTGTGGACCTCTTGAAACAAGATGGCTAGGCAAGATGGAACACGGTTGAACACAGTATGACAGCGAGACAACAAAACAAAAAACAAAGAAGAACATCTATCTCATCATTGCAGTTACATCATAGTTACATTCATACGGGCACAGAAGACATCAAACATTTTTTTACTTTGTTTTTAAAGCTGCCCAGAGAGGATGTCGTTTTTATCGGCAGAGGCAACTCATTCCACTCTTAGGCTCCAGTGTACAAGAAAGTACCTTTCCCAGCATTACTCCTGAACCTGTATAAGCCCACATCAGCAACACCTGAACTGGTGCTGTGATTGTGTGCATCTGGGACCCCCTAGCCTCAACAGGCAGCCAGTTGAGTTCCTGAAAGCAGCTCCTGCATATGTGAGTATGTGGACTCACCTTTAATACTACCCTGGAGCTTCCCTTTCATAAGCTTAGATAAGCCCCCAAACCAGGAAGTACTAGCGTAGTCAAAATGGCATTGAATAAGGGCAGTGGCTAGCACATTCATGGAGTCCTTATCAAGCAGCCTGGACTTTCTAGCCCAAAACTTAGTCCTGGCATTGACCTTCCCTAGCACTTTAGTGGCCATGCTCACACCTCCCAAGCTTCCATCAAGGATGCATCCCAGGTAGCTAACAGAGGTTTTGGTAGTCAGCACCTCACCCCCTAACTCCACTCTGATTTCAGAGGACCAAATCAATTTAGGTCTGGATCCAAAAATAATTGTCAGTTTTACCTAAGTGCAGAGATAGCTTATTATCTCCAAGCCATTTGCTAATGGTAATAAGATCTGTGCTAAGTATGCTCTCCAACATAGTTTTACTTTTATGAGACACCAGAAGTCATCCGCATAAAGGAAAAGATGGCAAGAACAACATCTTTCATATCGTTTATATACAGTAAAAACAGCCCAAGGCCCAAGCATTCTTCCCTGCTGAACTCCACAACTCATTGGTTTTGCCTGAGACAGTGAACCATTAACCTTTACTACTTGATCCCTACCTGATATATAGGACTTTACCCAGCCTAGAGGGATACTGCTTAACCCCAGTGCCTCCAGTTTGGAGATTAGGATACAGTGGTTAAGTGTATCAAAGGCCTTCTGTAGGTCAAGCAGTACCCTACAACAAAGATTTCCCTCATCAATCTCTTTCCTGAGGAAGTCAGTCAAGTAAAGTAGACATGTATCAGTGGTGTATGTTTTTCTAAACCTGACTGAAAATCATACATTAGACTTTGTTTGTTGATGTTATACTGAGGATAGATACAGGCCTATAATTCCCAGGGTCAGACTTTATCCCCTACTTATACAGAGGTATAACTTTAGTGTGTTTCATGTCCTTGGGAAAGATGCCTTGTTCAAGAGAGAGATTAACAATATGCGTAATACAAGGGTCAATTTGCTCAGCAGAATCTATAAGAAACCTTGCAGGAATAGTATGGCTTTGGAGCATTTAAGCTCTCTTAGCATACTAGCTATTTTGGCTGTTGCTACTTTTGCAAAATAAAAAGAGTTTGGCTGAACCCCTAACTCCAAATAATACTTATTGACTTGGTCGTTTCCAGAACTGGTTGGCAGCTTGTTAACCAGCTTGCTGGCAACAGTTGAACTCTTTGGAAACCTCTGCTTTTTCACATACCATATACCCCCTAATGTTCAGTCCAATACTGTTTAATTTGTTTTTGGTAGTACTACTGCAGCCTTGTTCCTTAAATGATTTCCAAAGCTTTTTAGGGTCATTTTTGTTCTCAATGATTTTATCAGCAAAGTAACCCCTCTTAGTGTCATCCATCCTGCTCTGTGCTTCATTTCTGTGACATTTTATACAGGACAAAATCAGACTGCTCTTGAGATTTCTTAAATTTCTTAAAGGCCTTATTCCTTGCTTGGATTGATTCAATAATCTCATGATTAAACCAAGGGCTAGATCTCTGCTTTACTCTGACCCGTCTAATGGGAGCCATCACATTCACCACATCTAATGGGAGCTGTCTACCCCTACACTATCCAGCACAGGTGACCAGTCAATTTTACCCACTCGCTCCCCACACTTAAATATATCTTTAAAAACCCTTCTTGTGCAAAATGCAATAAAATGATCACTGATTCCATTTACTATTACTCCACTCTGCGATATTTTGGATTTATAATTTTACATACCCTGGTGGGATCTTTTATCATTTGATCTACAGAAGTGCATAAATACATTGTGGGTTGGACTATCCTTTTTGCAGAAATCAGCAGGGAATCATTACAGTTTAACAACACAATTTCGAGACCTTCATAGAATGCTTTCTGATTGGGCGGCCTGTAACACACCCCCAACAAAATTGGCTTGGTTTTGGGAAGGAAGATATACAGCCAGACAATCTCCAGATCAACGCTCAAATCCGATCTGACGTTATAAGCAATGTCCGATCTTACAATCACACATCCGTTCCGATTACGATCCTTCCTGACAACCGAGTAATTGCCTATCTCAATTTCTGAGTCACAAACAGATGAATCCAACCATGTCTCTGTCCTAGGTAAGTCCTCTGCTCCCACTCCACCTTCAATGCTCACACACCCCGCTGGTACAGCACATCGACAGCAAAGGTACGTTTTATTGACCCCATGACCAAAGCTAGCAGCGCTGCATTTTAGATGAATCTAGTTTGCGCATTCCAAACATACCAGAGCTTTGCTGTTACTCTTAATCCAACGCTCGCAAGAAGAGCATGGGTGCATATGGCGTTTGATGGTGTTCGTGATAAACTGAGGTCCAGGGCATTACTGGATATCACCCGATAAGAGAAGGCATAGAGTTATTATAAGAGATAATCATTATTATCATTTGAGATTTCAGACTGGATTTCGATGACCATTTTGGTTTGTGCCAAAGTGCTATGAAAGTTTGGTATATAACATTCCTTCCAAATCCGAAGTGCTGGATGCCATCACAAGTGTTGGCATGACTGAGAAGTTGCTGAGAATTTACTGTTCTTTCATCAGGATTGCAGATGCGATTACTTCCAGTGATATTTAAAACAAACACAAAGTAAAAGTGCTGTCAGCATGCCGAACCTGCCAGTCGCCATCTTGGATTAGCTGTCAATTGACCTGAGGCAGGGAGAACTGGTCCACTGGTACTTAGAAATGTAGGTGTCACGTATACTCCCTCTTCGGCCTCTAGAACACCAGGCTGTTGATTATTACGCACACCTGTCACCATTGTTACGCACACCAGCGCCTCATGACACTCACCTGGACTCCATCACCTCCTTGATTACCTTCCCTATAACTGTCACTCTCCTTGGTTCTTTCCTCAGGTGTTATTGACTCCGTTCCATGTCAGTACGTTGTTAGTGTTTCTTGGTTTGTGTTCTGTTTATGTATTAAACACTCACTCCCTGTACTTGCTTCCCGACTCTCAGCGCACTCGTTACAGTAGGTTAGGCATACTTCATCATGGAACAAGGCCTGAACTTCGAGAGAGGTAATGCAGCCAAATGTCCAACCAATCATACATTTGACCATACTCCAATCTAAACATTTGAGGTTGCTGAAATGTCATGGTAAAATGCATTAAACAATCTTCATAGTCTTCCATCTCTCAGGCAATGTTCCCTCTAAGCTGCGCACGTGCGTGGGCGCACAGCGCCCTGGGACTGCCATGCAGAAGAAATATCAGCCCGCGCAGAGAAGCACGAGATTGAACTTCACTCAACTTCCTAGTTTCCCTTTACTGTGGGAATTGTGATCGAATCAATGCAATATTAGTCTCTTTCAATGCAACATACCGAAACAAAAAGAACGATCCAAGACTCATGGAAAGTATGTAAAACTAACTATGCAAGAGATGCATCGGAGTCGGATTCTATTGCGTTGACACACATGACTCAGTCATACTCTACACAGACCCAGACTGTGCGGCATAACCAATCAGAGCTGCAGAAGGCCTATATGCAAATAGACCATTGCCATATATGGATCTGTGCCATTCACTTTAACTGGACTGTGCTTACAACATGAGCGGTCGTGAGTATATGTGCTTGTTTTGAGATCAAAGCGAAAGCTACATGTTCATATACTTTGCTTGTTAGTGAGTTATTATCCCAGTTATAGATCATTTGTAGTCAGCAATGGGGGAGTGATTGCTTCCTACAAGAGCACAAAACATGTACATCCAGAGGGTGGTGCGGTCTGCCCAACGCATTACCGGGGGCAAACTACCCACCTTCCAGGAGACCTACAGCACCCAAGGCCAAAAAGATCATCAAGGACATCAACCACCCGAGCCACTGCCTGATCACCCCGCTGTCATCCAGAAGGCGAGGTCAGTACAGGTGCATCAAAGCTGGAACCGAGAGACTGAAAAACAGCTTCTATCTCAAGGCCATCAGACCCGCAATAATATCTGCTAAACACATGTATGTGACCAATAAAGTTTCACAGAATTTTCATAATGTTCAAGTTTGCAGTCAGCAGACATGAAATTTGCTCAGTGGCAACATTTATTTTGAGGGAACATTGCTCTCAGGCATGTGTCAGCGGGCCCAGCCATGGTTTTCATATCGTCCACCACAAGAGAGTTATTGTGTCTACTGTGAGAGACAGGACCCAGGTGGGATGTTGTCTTGTCTGTGGTTCACTCAGACATAGAGAACACCAGCTCTCCTCTCCACTGGTTACTGCAACACAGGTGTGCCCACAGCGGGTGCTGAGCCTGTCATAGTCAGCAGTACCACCAGAGTTTTACCATTCCTCAGGGTGAAAGAATAGAGAGAACTAAAAAAAATAAGAATGTTTTGTCATGTCAAATAACTATGTGTAAAATCCATCTGGAGTCTCTTCATGTAGACACCACAGTTAAACTAGTTGTGATAACTGTTGTCAGACTTCTCTCTTTGACTTCTGCAATAGGTTCTACATCCATGCCCTATTGACACACCCAGCTCCATCTCTAGCTAACTATAATTTGTTTAGATGTTTATTTCTTAACTAATTGCTTATAATTGCTGCTTAGTAGCACTATTAATCTGAGCTGTCTGCTTCCTGAAGCTCATTAGGACACATTTGTACAATTAAGTAATGAGTTAATTTACTGTACATAAGAACTATAGAAAGTATGTATGCATTAAGCACTAAGCACTTCAGTGCTGCGAGGGTAGCCTACTGTTGGGCTATTCTGAAAGTGTTTGTCTCAGCAGTGTTCTGTATGTGAAAGGTTTTGTTGCAAGCAAAATGTTACATTGCATGTAATGAATTAGAATTATTGCTTTTAAACAATGGCGAGCTGCCATGCAGTTTGAGTTAGCGCCATCACTACTATACATTTCTATTAAATGTAATCCATGTCATGTTCAGATTTACAACATCTAAGTCCCAGCTATTGTAGGCCTACAGTTTACACACCTACACAATACAGTTGTTCTTTCTGTGAGCCTAGTAGCTTGTTTCTTATTTTCCATTTGAACTCTGTCTCTCAGAGAGGCTGCCAAGCTGTGTCTCGTTGTCTGCTGGCGTTGTCATTTTTATCAGTGTTTGGGATAGAACTGCCTGTGGCGGTATTGGCGGGCAGACAGGCTCCAGGGAGAAGGCAGCAGGCTTTGTAATTAGTTGCTCCTCAACGCCAGACAGGCACACCGCCGTCACCGCCACCGGGAGGTTAAGGCGGGCACGGTGCCGCCCGTCACCGGGAGGGAGATGAGAAGTGGCATGTCTGTCAGAGGAACACTGGAGCACCTTTGGTATGAGGGCTGGGTTCCAACGGTTCCAATGCATCTGTCACACTCATTTCATCTAACCACTGGCAAGGTGGCAAGGATTATTAGTTGTTTATCGGATAATGGTTTATCATTATCGTCTTGTATCTCAATTAGGAACAGTGTAGTACAAAAATCATTGTCCAGCTGCATTGGTTGGAGGACGAGGGACTGGCTTATACTGATATACTTATTTGCTACTGGGGATAGCAGTGCTTGGATTAACATTAGTATTATTTGACATTACTTATTGCTAATGGTGTAATAAAATAATGCTGGTTATTAATAGAATCAGGTGCGCTAGATTAGGGTTGGAGTGAAAACCTACAGGACGGTATCTCTCCAGCCCTGATCTCGAGTGAGTATATTTTTCACATGACCCACCACCTGGATTCGGGCCTATGTATGTTTTTGTATTATTTACATTAGATAAAAGTAGAGACTGAGCTAGAAAATGCTATATCACAGTTGAACCATGGGAAAGTAATTCTGCTTCGAAAGTTAACAAACTTGTAACCCCACTTTTGAGAAAATGACACTTGAATGTTTTGCTTTATGGTAGAGTGGCCAGACAGAAGCGACTCCTCAGTAAAATGCACGACAGCCCGCTTGGAGTTTGCCAAGAGGCACCTAAACAAGATTCTCTGGTCTGATGAAAACAAGATTCACGTCTGGAGGAAACCTGGCAACAAGCATTGTGGTGGCAGCATCATGCTGTGGGGATGTTTTCAGCGGCAGGGACTGGGAGACTAGTCAGGATCGAGGGAAAGATGGATGGAGCAAAGTACAGAGAGATCCTTCATGAAAACCTGCACCAGAGTGCTCAGGACTTCAGACGACCCTAAGCACACAGCCAAGACTACGCAGGAGTTGCTTCGGGACAAGTCTCTGAATGTCCTTGAGTGGCCCAGCCAGAGCCCAGACTTGAACCCGATTGAACATCTCTGGTGAGACCTGAAAATAGCTGTGCAGCAACGCTCCCTATCCAACCTGACAGAGCTTGAGAGGATCTGCAGAGAATAATGGGAGAAATTCCCCACATGCAGGTGTGCCAAGCTTGTAGCATCATACCCAAGAAGACTCAAGGCTGTTATCGCTGCCAAAGGTGCATCAACAATGTACTGAGTAAAGGGTCTGAATACTTAAATGTGATATTTAATTTTTTATTTTGTTTTATTTATTTTTTGTTAACATTTCTAAAAACCATTTTTTTCTTTGTCTTTATGGGGTTTTGTTTGTAGATTGAGGGGGGAAAAACTGTTGAATCAATTTTAGAATAAGGCTGTAATGAAACAAAATGTGGAAAAAGTCAAGGGGTCTGAATACTTTCCAAATGCACTGTAGCTAGCTAGCTAAACAACTAACAATAATCACAACTCTAATGCTGCGTTCAAAACAACTGGAAACTCGGAAATCTCACACTTCTGACTTCATTGCCTTCAAATTAACTGGGAACTCTGAAAGAAACGAGCTTCCGACTGGGAAAAATCTATTTGAACGTTCATCCAACTCGGAATTCCAACTCGGGAACTTGGACCTCTTTCTAGATCTCCAACTTTCCGACCTGAAGAGTTCCCAGTTGTTTAGAACGCGGCAATAGTAGCATGCGGCATGCATTAATCTGCTGGTAGCTAAAGCTAACCAACTAGGTTAGCTAGCTAGCTAACATTAAGTTATAACCAGCAATGCAAATGGATTTCTGAGATACAAATAATATTACTACACAAATTATACACGTAACGTTCGCTAGCCAACCAGCCAGCCAGCCAGCCAGCCAGCTAATGTTAGCCAGCTAGCTAACAGTACGCTTTAATCTGCAATGAAAACAACTTTAGATTAGAAACGTGTAATATCTGAAAAAATATCTAGACTCTTACTCGTATACATGGATGAACACTTCTCCCTCTCTGTCATGGATGCCATGGTTTCCCTTAGTTTGAAGATGTAATCCGGAGACAGGTGTTTTATACAACTCTCTTTCGACTCTCTCCACATTTGGCAATCATCTCTGCTTCCATTCGGTCACCATCTTCTGTGACATCAACACTGTTGATCGCCGCTTCTTCCCCGTCACTGTCATCAGAAGACTCTACAATGTCTGGTTCAATTAAAATGTTTTTACCTAAATCAGGGATTTCTTCATCGTCTGATTAATTTTCAGAGTCAGAGAGAGTCTTGTTAACTTCAGGGCAGCAATGTTGAAAGCAGTAGCAACATTTTTTCAGTTCTTTATGTGTACCCAGTGGATCATTGTCTTGACTTGGCAAGAGCACCAAGGCCTCTGGCTTGAATCCCTTGACCTTTCCAAGTTACTTAATGGGTGGCCATTTTTATGGGGGAACATTTCTGCTGATGTCACATCTCCAGCCATAGCTGTCTGTTTCTGGCTGGATGTGATGATGATGACGGTCCCCTGATCTTGTTAGAGAGGTGGAGTAGCTTCCTCTGGTCGCCCCAGGAGATGTGTAGGAGGAAGAGGAGGATGGTTACCCCCATGAGGAAGGCCCCGGCAAAGCCTAGCAGGACCCCTTCCACCAGGGGCCCGCTCCACCACTAGCTCCAGATCAATCCACGTCAAGGCCCTCACTGGCATATTTCTTACTGTCAACCAGTTAACAACAGCAGAACAACCAATGCCTTTACTGCCAGCCAATCAACAACATCACATCAACAGATCTCTTACTGCCAGCCAATCAACAAAAGCACAACAACAGATCCCTTTACTGACAGTGACAAACAACTGCTCAACAAAAGCACAGAAGAGTCAAGCCAAATCAGAGGAGAATCAGACAACTGTTTTTCAAGTTTTGACTTGGCCTCCATGCCTGTGAGAACTTGGTCTTGGTGCCCATGAGAATCTCCAGAATATTTTTTGACAGGTGATAATTGCATTTTTGAATTTGCTGGTGTTCTGGAAAAAGTAGTTCCTCAAAGTGACGGGTTGAAGCTGATTATTAGTAATAAATTGGATGGCTGTCCAGCTAGCGCAACCAAATCTATCTTTCAATTAATTTTAATTTCCTTCACAGTACAGTGTAGAGATTATCTGCAAGGGCTCACACGTGACCATCACATTATCTAGACATTACACGTGATCTATACATCTACATTATGTATCCCTTATATAACCTGGGGCTCTAGACTTTACCATGCCTTGCTTGGGGCTGTGTGTAAACATGACGTTTCTCTGTCTCTGACGGAACCAGTGGAGACTCTATGGGGCTGGCTCTCTGTCTCTGACGGAACCAGTGGAGACTCTATGGGGCTGACTCTCTGTCTCTGACGGAATCAGTGGAGACTCTATGGGGCTGACTCTCTGTCTCTGACGGAATCAGTTGAGACTCTATGGGGCTGACTCTCTGATGGTACTCCTCCACATACTTCTTCATACTCAGCTTTAGTCCTGGTTGATGTTCTTCCCCACCTTTGAAAGAACATCAGAACATTGGTGCTTTGAATGGTTATGCATTCCTGTCTATAATCTATTCGCCTATGTGGAGTCACCAGAAAACACTAACTTTGGTTTTTTAGGGATACAGTATTTTCAACCTAACTTCCGTTTCCCCTGAAAAACCGAAGTGAGAACTCTTCTCAGGCGTCTTTCTACGCCTGCTACAGTAGATTTGTAGGGAGATAGTGTATATAGTATGGGTGGATGGCTGAATATGTTATTTATCTATATCAAGTTGCAATTACTTTTATCATTTTTTTTTCACCTAACACTCTGTAACAATGTATAGTGTACATATTCAGCCACACACCCATACTATGCAATGTCTTTTTATAGATTTTTTTGCACTCCAGACTTCTTGTATTTTTATACTTTTTCATACTGCCGCACTACGTATCATGTATCGTGTATCTGTCTTTTGTGTATTTTCTTTCTGGCATTTTGCACCTGCCCTCTGTTTTTTCGTAGCTGCTTGACAAAGAAATGATCTATCTAAAGTATCTATCTATCTATCTATCTATCTATCTATCTATCTATCTATCTATCTATCTATCTATCTATCTATCTATCTATCTATCTATCTATCTATCTATCTATCTATCTATCTATCTATCTATCTATCTATCTATCTATCTATCTATCTATCTATCTATCTATCTATCTATCTATCTATCTATCTATCTATCTATCTATCTATCTATCTATCTATCTATCTATCTATCTATCTATCTATCTATCTATCTATCTATCTATCTATCTATCTATCTATCTATCTATCTATCTATCTATCTATCTATCTATCTATCTATCTATCTATCTATCTATCTATCTATCTATCTATCTATCTATCTATCTATCTATCTATCTATCTATCTATCTATCTATCTATCTATCTATCTATCTATCTATCTATCTATCTATGACATGCTTTTTATATTTGTAACATTTTTTATTTTTTTTATTATGATGAAAGTGGCCATTTTAGGCCCTTTTTTAGACCTTTACACTCTTTGAAAAAAGGCTTCCAAAAGGGTTATTCAGCTGTCTACATAAGAGAACCGTTTTTGGTTCCAGTTAGGACCCTTTTGGGTTCCATGTAGAACCCTCTGTGGAATGGGTTCTACATGGAACCCAAAAAGGTAATACCTGGAACCAATAAGGGTTCTTCAAAGGGATCCCCTATTGGGACAGCTGAAAAACCCTTTTAGGTTCTAGATAGCACCTTTTTTGTATTAGACCCAATTATACCCAATGTGCCGTGAACCGTATACGGACAACATCTTGGTGTCTTTATACTCGTTATAGTGTTCTCTAAAATATGGAGTATTGCTACTGTACATTCTGAAATACAATCTACACATGAATTTATTCAACATTAAAACTACACCCATTATTCATCTAAAAAGGATGGTTTTTGATTTAGTTCATTTTTAGACATATTATTTTAACTCTACAAGTACATCACATTTCCAGAGTGGGCTCTCTACTACTTTTTAAATTATGATTAATTTTATAGGAAAATACGATTCAAAGGGAACACCCTCTGCTGGTGATTTGCTGAATGTGCAATCCTACAGGAGGACTGTGATTGGTTAATGACCTATAATGTCAATTTCAATAATGTCCTTAATTTTGAGATATTAATAATATTGTAATGTTGAATAAATTCATCTAACATGCTTGGGTGCCCTCCATAAATTAATGGACTTGAACTAAGCATGCCTAGGTACTGTAAATACAATTAGTTCAGCAATACAGCAACTGATCTCTTTTTGACTTGCATAAAGAATGTAAACAAAAAGGCCAAGTTGCTGTGTAAAAGTGGATTTCTTCAGGTTTGCTATCAGGTCCTGGGTAATTGGTGTTTTTTGTATCCATAGATTCCACACATTCATTCTGATTCAAAAATAAATTGCTTTCATACACAGTATTGACTAAAGGGCTGTTCTTGGGCTGTCACACTTTAGTCATTTTCTCTCTATCTCTCTCTCTCATACTCTCTATGTCTCTGTCTCTCTCTCAGTCCCCCTCTATTTACCTCCCCACTCCCTCCTCTCTCTCTCTCTCTCTCTCTCTCTCTCTCTCTCTCTCTCTCTCTCTCTCTATCCCTCACTCTCTCTCTCTCTCTCTGATGATGAAAGGAGCAGATGGTTTGTAGTGAATGTGGTGTCAGCTCCACTGAGTCCTCTGTCAGATCATTTACACCACCTCGAATATATCGGTACTCAACTGTGGAGTCTCTTCCACACTGGACCCCTCCACATGCCAGAGACAGGCATAGTGCAAAATATGCCATTTTTGAAATTCTAATTAAAACGGATCTTGTCGTAATGAGGTAATTATGTAGACATTGTCATTGAAGTCATGTTAGGTGAAATCATGTCCAAAATCAAATGTTCAACTTCTCGTGTTGTTCTACTCTGGCAGCTGAATCCCATATCTTTGATGAATGCTTTCAATGAGACATCACCAGTGCTGTGTTTATATACCCTGACTGGCATGACTGTCTGTCAATCCGTCCGTCCGTCAGTGTCTGACCTATGGCGGTGTCCGCCTGACCGACGTGTTGCAGGGCGCGAGACAGCCTGTCATAGTACGTCTGTTCTCCGTGTTTCAGCAGCCGGTCTGTCAGAGTTGTCCAGCACTGAGCCTCACTGTCCCTCTCTGGTAAACACATAGCATATGGCTGTCAGACAGCAGCTAACTAGGAACAGGCAAACAGAGCAGGACACAGGGGGAACAGACAGCTCACTCTCCTCTGAGTTGTCACAGACGGGGATAAACAAAGTGAGTGCCTCACTTTATGATATACCCACATTAGTGTTGGGTTAAAGCAGAGCATGTTATGTATTTAGCTACATTTACATTTTAGTAATTTAGCAGACGCTCTTATCCAGAGTGACTTACAGTTAGTGCATTCATCTTAAGCTAGCTAGGTGAGACAGCCACATATCACAGTCGTAGTAAGTCCTCTCAATACATACAAATATGTGTAAACGTACAGTAAATGTATGGCGCAGACACAGCTGAGTTTGCACAGTGTATCAACTGAGCTAATGGTTGTTATGTACTGTCAGCGTTGCTGTACCATTGTCTGTCTTGACCCTCTTCTGGAGGTCCAGTTGGTTGTTCTCCAGTGAGAGACGGTCCAGCTGCTGGAAGATGTTCTGGGTGGGACAGGGCAGAGAGGTGTTCCTCACACTCCCTGGAGGTCAGCAGCTCCACGAGACGACCCAGCTGGTGAAAACCCATGTCCTCGGCCACTGTGGAGGTCCGATGGAGTGCATAGGGGGTGCATGGTACATTAATGCTATGCTATGATAGAACCATTGGTACAAAGCCTATAGGTATGTCATTACGGGAACACATTTGAGTAAATCGAGGGCTAATTATCATCCTGTCAGGTAGGGATATAACTTGCTACCAATTAGAAAGTACTCTACGTGTGATGAGAACTCATTTCCCTCTCTTTGACAATTACAATTAAATAGAGTCATTATAACTGAAGATGAGTTTTCCAACAGATTTTCTCATTAGCACGGTAACAGCTGTTTGGAAAACGTTAGGTTCTAACCTGTGTCTTCCCCTATGCTCGGGCTGGGGCTCAGGAATAGCAGGAAGAGAAGTGAGAGAGCTCCCCTGACTGGCATGACTACCGTAGCAGTACTAGGGTCCAGTCCACTTACAGTGCAGGAGGGACTCCCTGGCTACAGTAGAAGCTATTTTCAAACCATTGCAGTAACCCGGAAATCATAGTCAAAAGACAATGGAACAGTGAGTAACCTTCTCTGTTCTATGTAGAAACTGTTCAACACTGTATGAGAGAAAGATGTCTTTGAGTTTGTCAATGGTGATTGGCATTTTAGTCACAACACAGAAAATTACGCTATTCATGTTTTGTTGTGGTTTGGTGTCCACCTCCGTATTAGACAGGAAGACAGGCAGTAGATTACTTTACCAATCATATCCCTGGTTCAGTAAAGCCAGCCTTCTCCTCCTGTTCTATGGGTCTTTGTGTGTTTGACAGCCTAGCATTGCTGTCTCTGTGTACAATAACATTGTACATGAAAGCCTGTTGTCGTTTAGTTGCTCAGACTCTGTTTGAGACCTGCAGAAAATGCTTCCATGCTAATGAGAGCAGGAGGGTGCATTTATGGTTATAATGAGAGGAGCCACAGGGGTAACCCTGGGCTGAAAATCTGTTGCTTAGCTTTTTGTATTATTATTTTTTTGTTTTTATTTAAAAGCTCTCCAAAGGGGAATTGATTAAAAGGCAACTTAAACAAACAAATGCCGGTAAAACCCCCAGATGTAATGCTTTGCTTTATCCCAAATACTATTAAACATAAGGCCTGGTGGAAAACCTGCAGCTAGTGAGTTTGAGCTTTAATCTTAGGGAAAACATTACTCTTTGAAAGACCAAAGGTTACATATGAGCCTTGTTCCACTCCAGTTCAGTATATAAGGACACATTTTGATAGGGTTTGAAATAGAATAATCAAAACACAAACAACAACAGGGAGGGATGCTGCTACCCACAGCACACCAGGGGGTCAGCGGACATTAAACGGTTGTGTTCTACATTCCCTCTATGGTCGCGTTCCAAATGGCACCCTATTCCCTATGGCAATAGTTTAGTCACCCTTGCTTCTAGGAAACCATACAGAAAATTAATAATTTGACCAAATATTTAGGAAGAGGTCATAATTTCATGGAGCCTGTGAAGGAAGTAACCACATGGAAAAGTTGATAAGCAAGTTGGATCCAAAAAACGGATTTTCACCAAGTAAAACATATCTATTGTGCTAGAGGTTTCATGATGCTTGTATCTAAACCAAAATAGATACTTTTAGGTCCTAAACCTAGCATGAAAGTACATATTTGTAGCTATGTGGGTTAATGTTGTCAAAATGTTTGCCTTGGGGTAAGTTGAAGTGTTTTCTTTCCAGGCGTAATGCAAGGCATGATCCCTGGGATATGAGGCAACAACAGGGCTGGCCTGTGTTAAAATATGTTTAAATTATTAAAAGACAAAGAAGTGATTGTGTTGAATTGTGTTTGGGAAATAAAGAAAAAAGGTTTTAAAAAGGTAGTGGTATATTTCATTCAGTACAGAAATGTTTAGGCGGCTTAACTCTGACCCTGACCCTGACCATGTACAGGGTGAAAGTCGTGTCAAGACAATCTATGTTTTCTATGTTTTCAAAACTGTAATGTTTCTATTCATTAGAATTATTTCCGGGGATACACAACATCCTGAAATATATGCAGACATCTTTGTTAGAAAGAATACCATATTTCCCTTGACAGAGTAATGCTAAATGTAAAACATTTATCAACTTACCACACACAAACACACAATGCTAAAGTTCAGCCAATGAACATCAAAAGTAGTGCACTATGTAGAAATTCGCCAGAGATGCATCTCAAGTAGCGATACGTTTGTAATCATTGTTTTGCGGGGAGGTTAGTCTGGGTAACATTCTGAATAGATAATAGAACTTGACAGTTACTCTGAGGCCTCTCAGCTCAACTTCATTGGCTGAACTTCAGCATTGTGTTTGTGTGTGGGCTGGTCTCGGATGGTGCATTGAGATCTGTTGTGTTCCACCAAAGTGCGTCTCTGCTGTAAATCGCTGAATGTAAATTTGTGGAAATGTGTTTTAGTATTTGAGCAGCTCTTGCAAAAAGTACAGGATCAGAGACAGATTATATTTAGGCCCTTCAGCAAACAAAGAGATGGAATAAGAATTTTAATCAGATTACAAGACATTTACATTTATGATGAACATTCAATTATCAATCAATCAATCAATCAATCAATCAATCAATCAATCAATCAAATGTATTTATAAAGCCCCTTTTACATCAGCAGTTGTTGTAAAGTGCAATGACATTCCTTCCAGAGCACGATCAACAATACACAACACACACCTTCCATTGATATTGTTAGATGTAAATGATTAGACGTATTACTTTGCTTGCAGCAGCACTTTGGAAATGGACTCCATTGCTCAGTTAGATTGTGAGGCTCAAGTTCCATGTCTCTTACTCCTCACTTCACTGAAATCTGATTGGATAAAGACACAGACTCCGGTGGAATGAAGGATAGAATGCACAGAATGTTCTTGCAGATACGGTAGGGCTCCAGCAGCAGTCTGAAACTACTGTAAATAAACAAAAGTTGTGTCAAATTAACAATAGAGGTAACTTTGTTTAGGCTAGTTAACACATTATCCCTCCCTCTCTCCTATAATGGAGAACAAAACTGCAGCAACACACCCTTTCTCACTGCTTCCGGATTATGCAGAACCACTGAGAATAGAGGTTTGGAGAGCTTGGCTTGGCACCTGGGAGCTGCTGTAGGTAGAGCCCTGAGTGATGTATCACTCCAGTCAGTAGGTGTAGGGGGATTAGGGTGAAGAGGGTGAGGGTGAGGGGGTGGCAGGGACAGGGAGTGTAACTTAGCCTCGCCCTGTCAGCCTGAGTCTGATCTAGAGCGAGGCCAGACCTGCCCAGTAACTGCTCTAGGGCTCCAGGGCTCCAGGGCTCCAGGCATGCAGGGAGGAGAACCTGGCCTCTCTCTGGCACACAATCACAGACCTGCCTGAGTGCTTGCTCTGGCTGGCTCTGTCATTACTCACAAAGCCCTGCCACGTCCCCACCACCGCTGCTCAGAGCCCCCTCCTAAGGAAACTAAACACCATCACTGTCCCTCTACTGCTCCGCACACCTGTTTAGGAGCTTTGATACTGATCCCCCTCCCACACACACACACACACACACACACACACACACACACACACACACACACACACACACACACACACACACACACACATGACAAACAACTCCTCCCCAGGTTCTACTGTACCATTGTTGTTAATTACATGGAGATTTTTAGATTAGTATAACATTTTTATTAGGTTCTATGTTTTCAGTCGCCTCCTTTCTGATTTTTAATTAGTTGTTATTCCATTCAAATATGTTATTTCTCTACAGAATTTAATTGCATGATTATGAAAATGTCTGCCAACTAATTACTTTCCAATTCAACAATACTTCCAGATAAAGAACAAGATTGAAATAGCATGGAGGAGCTTTTAAGACTTTTCACACTTTCAGCATTGCTAATTAATATAGATATTTCACCTGACTCACCTGCTGTTTTAGTCCACGCCTTTTGTAGAGGAATGCAGAAGTGAAAACCAAATGATGAATTTAGTTAGAGAACAGCCAAATATCTTCTCACACCAACAGATGCAAACAGAAACTTTGTGAATAAAAAAAGAGTGACGTTAGCAACAGAACAAAATAGTCACTTTCTTCAGACTGACTTTAGTTATCTACCTGACTCAGGTAAAACTATTTTAGAGGCCCAGCATCGACCAATGGGATATCAGCCCCCCAAATAAGGACTACCCCCTCTCTACCCCCCTCTCCACATTATAGAGGAGCCACACCCTTCTATGTTTTACAGTCTATTATCAGTATGCTACACCTCTGGGTTCCTGGAATCTTTAATAAGAAATATTGAAAAGTGAGACATTGAATTAATATTACCTAGGGCTTAGGGCCATATATTTGATCGGTTCGGTTTGTGCATTGTAGTAATGTAGAGCTCTGTTCATCATAGTAATGTAGAGCTCTGTTCATCGTAGTAATGTAGATCTCTGTTCATCGTAGTAATGTAGAGCTCTGTTCATCGTAGTAATGTAGAGCTCTGTTCATCATAGTAATGTAGAGCTCTGTTCATCATAGTAATGTAGAGCTCTGTTCATCATAGTAATGTAGATCTCTGTTCATCGTGGTAATGTAGAGCTCTGTTCATCGTAGTAATGTAGAGCTCTGTTCAACGTAGTAATGTAGAGCTCAGTTCATTGTAGTAATGTGCTGCTGAAACTCTGCTCATTCTGCTCCTTCCCATCAGAGGATATCACTCTCCTCATTAAACTGGTTAATTTGTGTTGTAATCCACAGCTTGTCTGCACCCATATGAATTCTCATAGCAAAATTGGAGAGATAATTGCGTAGGGTTTGTGAAAAGGAATAATTTGTGTCGTCGTAATTAGCGACAACCATGACTGTTCAAACGCTTAGCGGCATTTATCCTCTAGAATTACTATAATCCACATATAAATGGGATATTAACATACTAATTCAACAATATAGTTATTTTTCATGCAGCCTTTGGTATATTGTAATGTCCAGTTTAATAACTTTTCAATTTCGGCAGCAATTAGTTTGATAGAAATATAGAATATTCTGGCAACTTGTTGGTAACATTGCCATCAAACTTTGCAATTCTGTAGCTCAAACTTCTCCTCTCAGCCTCAGTGAAAAGACAACATCCCTCCCTCTTAAAGGGCTGTGGCTCCCTGAAAGGAATTCCACCCCTAGACAATGGTGGGAACGGGGGGAGCACAGGGGGATGGAAGAGGGAGGAGGGAGCGATGGAGGAGGAGGGGGACAGTTCTAAGACATTCCTGAGTTCTATATGCACTGATCCTCAGCTCACAATATATTTCTCTTGAGAGAGCACATTCATTTGAGACCAATCTTCTTTTTATGTGATTTTATTGACAAGGACACCAATATCTTTGAGTTATGGGCTGTTGTTGTGCTCCTCAGACAGACACGCTGTGTTTTACTCTGTGTTTTACTCTGAGGTAGTGTGTGGGCCTGATAGGCCTGGACAGGGACAGAGACTGGGATTGCATCCCAAATGGCACCCTATTCCCTAAATAATGCGCAACATTTGACCAGAGCCCCATGGGTCCTGGTCAAAATAAGTGCACTATATAGGAAATAGGGTGCAATTTGGGACACCTACTGGAGCTTTTTCAGGGTAATCTAGCGAGAAGTGACAGGTGAAAAAACGAGCCTGTAAAAGCACTCTGATTAGAGATAACTCTGTCTCGCTTTTTACCACAGGAACAAATAGTTCACAGCACAACAGAACAGAACTACATGCTGTAGAGAAGCAAGGCATTGATCAGTGGACAGACACTGAGGTTGGGCCTTTGCTTTCCCCCTCTCTAGATGACCTCAGTGATGATTCTGTAACCTTGGGGAGTTGTCCCAGATCGAATGAGATAAAATAGCTCAGGCATATAAGGGGATAGGGGGTGGAGGTATGCTAACGGGAAATAAAATAATTGACATACTCATAGATGTCAGCAGAACAGTGTTGCCTGTAGCAGGAACAGCTTTGTAGAGCATTTTGAAAAGAAGGTTTGCATAACATATAGTAGATGAAATCTGCAATTTTCATGATGTGTATATCATGGATAAGCTAGAAAGTTCAAATCCTGCTTTCAGATCAACCCCATGGCTGATGATGCAGCTTGTAACACACATTAAGTTGTTCTGCATAGTCACCTAGAGTAGAAGGTTAGTGTTTAGATTGAGATGACTTGGCAATTCCACAGTCCTCCTATGGCTGTTTATATGATCCCATTGGGTTGAACCCACTCCTGTTTGTGAGTTGTGAGGCTAATAACAACAGATGGACATTACTCCATGCTCAGGTCAACATCCTAACACAGACTGATGCTATATAAGGGTCAGAAGTTAAACCCAAGGTGTCTTCAGCTCTTTGTCCTTTTTAGCAACCTTTGTTTTCGAGTACCACAGAATAGACCAAATAGGATATTGATCACACAGCACTCCCATCTATATAAGCTCCTACATCCATCAATGTTTCCAGAGAAAATATGTTCTATATGGGGAGTTGTTTTCTTGTCCAGAGGAAGCTTGACCAAATTTAGGGAAGAAGATCAATTTTCATAGAACAGCAAGGCCAGTGGCAAGGGAACACCTGGTGGTGGTGGGGGGGGGGGGGTATGTGTAAATTGTATTAGCCACATACGCGTGGTTAGCAGATGTTATTGCGGGTGTAGGGAAATGCTTGTGCTTCTAGCTCCGACACCGCAGCACTATCCAACAATAATATCTAACAGTTACACAACATATACACAAACACACATCAATCTAAGTAAGAAAGGATTGAGAATATATACATATACGTCTGGGCGGCATTGGACTAAGATCCAGTGGAATAGCAAGCTTTACGCTATACACATGAGAGATTTGCGACGCAGTATGTGAACACGATTTAGGTGACTAAGATTTAGGTGATAGTATAGCGTACAGTTTAGACATATGAGACGAGTAGTGCAAGATACAGAAACATTATTAAAGTGACTAGTGTTTCATTCCTTAAGTGATGAGGAGGACACGCTGTTGCTGTATAGTAATGATTCAGTACAACATGGTGTGTCTTAGCAACGGTGTTCAGTGTTTGGGTGGCTTATTTTTATTCAATTAACAAGTAGGATTCATTGAAAGCCTGGAAGGAAGGTTTTAGGGAGAGCACTGACCCACAGACCCACAGAGAGTGAGAGAGAGATATGAAGAGAGAGCTAGAGAGAGATGTGTGTGTGTTTGTGAGAAGGAAAGAGAGAGAAAGAAAGAAAGAGATGTGAGGACTGAGGAGATGGTGGATTTCAGCGCTGCAATGCCATGAAGGCAGCTCCCTCCAAAGTAAAGGCTGCGTCTGAACATGCTACAGTCAAGAAGGAATGTGAGCAGAGCCCTTCAGGCAGTGAGCAGTGAGAATGGCTTATGTAAAGCCTCTCTATCACTCTGAAGCCACACGCTTATATGTAAAAGTGCACTGTAAAAAGTATTGTCTAGATATTTTAGATACTGTGTACAAAGAATACATACCAATTGAATAGTTATGCAGTGAGTGATGTACTGCAGTTTTATTATTATGAGGCTATCCTGTTAACCCTTTAACAGGCAGTTACTCTGTGTTTGCGATGCATTCTCTATCAAAGTTTAAGTCATGCAAACAACAACTATTCATTATGGCCCATACTGAGACAACTCTCCCAACAATCTAAACACCATTATAAACCTGAACTCTAAAGCTAAATGTCAAATGCCTCCAAACCAAGCAACATACTTATTACTCCTCTACATATTTTGCAGAACAATAATTTTTCTGATATATTTTTCTTGGTGTGCAAGTTAAAGGGTTAAAGGGTCCATGCCAAAAATATTTTCTCAATGAAAGGACAATACATGGTATCTCTATCTGAATCTTCTAGGTCTTCCGTTACAACAGGCTTGAATAGTGAAGACTGAATCCAAAACCACACCCATCATTATTAGACAAGTCCACTCAGGAATAATTAGTCAGATCACAGTGTCTAAGCATGGAATTTGGTTTGGAGGCATTTGATATTTAGTTTTACGGTTGGGGTTCATAATGTGTTTAGATTGTTTTAGGGTTATAGTCTCGAAAACCCAACCCTATGCAACAGGGTCTGGTTTCAACGATGGACTCTTTCAGCATAGAGGAACTATGTCACTGATTACATCACTACCTTATCCTGAGGAATAAAATACAAAATCGTAGCTAACAAGATGGAGATCAAAGAGTTTATTTTTGTTGTTCTGGCTTGTCTGCCACGTGGTTTGTTGGGAGGGTTGTCTGTCTTTGCTTATGGAAGTTGCCGAAAGAGTCCGTCATTGAAACCAGACCCTAATCTGTTGCCTAGGGTCAGGTTTTCAAGACTACTGGGTTTATGGGGGCTCTGCCCTGAACATAGACTGTCTTTAGCCTGGACCCCTGCTGCTGCATTTGCCCACTCACTCTCCATCTCTCCCTCTCTCCCCCTCTCTCCCCCCTCTCTCTTCTTTCTCTTTCATCTCTAGCCCCTCTTCCTTCTGTCTCCCACCCTCTCTCTCATTCTCGCCTCGCTCCCCCTCTCTCTATCCCAGCTACTGATGGGAATCTGATGCCTCATTGAGTGAGTCTGTTCTGACTCGCCCGAGCAGGAAGGCACCAGCCATCAAATGCACTTTTATGTCCAAGTAAAATGACAATGAAGAGTGCCATCATTTTGCAGCATAAATATTTCACTCCCCATTTGGATGCAGATTTCAAGATGTGGCGGCTGGAATACAAATAGACTATCTCTCACAAGGAAATTAGGTGCCCTCAGTGAATAGGCGTGTGTGTCTGTGTGTGTGTGTGTGTGTGTGTGTGTGTGTGTGTGTGTGTGAGGTGATATTGTTATCAGTCCTCTTTAGATGCTGTTGGAAAGTTGGGGCATTAATCCAAAAAGGTACATTTGATATTTTGTAGAGTATATACCATCATCACGAACCAATTGCAAATGTACTTTAGAAAAATAACAATCTATATATTGCACATTATGTAGTCTTGCATTTAGGGCTCTGCTTTCGTATGTCTTTCCTTTTCTCATACTGATGGGAAATTGACTATGACTGCAAAGAGCATTATTCAGGAATGAGTCATAGACTGTTCTCTCTGCTACCGCACAGCAAGCGGCAACCGATGTACCAAGTCTGGAACCAACAGGACCATGAACTGCTTCTACCCCCAAGCTATTAGACTGCTAAATAGTTAGTTAAATAGTTAACCAACAGTTACGTGGAATATCTGCATTTACCCTTTTTGTACTAACTGTTTTACATTTATATTTTACATTTTAGTCATTTAGCAGATGCTCTTCTCCAGAGCAACTTACAGCAGAAATTTTGACTCACATATGCTGCTGTTACTGTTTATTATCTATCCCATTGCCGGGTCACTTTATACCTATATGTACATACAGTGCATTCAGAAAGTATTCAGAACCCTTGACTTTTTCCACATTTTGTTACGTTACAGCCTTATTCTAAAATGGATAAAATATATTTTTTCCCTCATTAATCTACAAACAATACCCCAGAATGACAAAGCAAAAAAAAAAAACGGAAATATCACATTTACATAAGTATTCAGACCCTTTACTCAGTACTTTGTTGAAGCACCTTTGGCTCCAGGACTTGTCAGTGCAAAGTTGAAGACACATTTAGCTTACGAATATGTAATATACAGTTGAAGAGAAAACACATGACAACATATGAGCTAATTGACCCCTGTTGAATACTGGAACTCTGCTCATTCTTTGTTTTATAAAGTTAGCTTCCAGTCCACTGTAATTTGTTGTGTGCACAGAAGGTGGCAATTAGCCTAGCGGTTAGAGCGTTGGGCCAGTAACCAAAAGGTTGCTGGTTCGAATACCTGAGCCGACAAGGTGAAAAACCTGTCAATGTCCTTGAGCAAGGCACTTAATCCTACGCTCTTAGAAGAAAAGGTGCTGTCTATAACCATAAAGGGTTGTTCGGCTGTCCCCATAGAAGAACCCTGTTTGGTTCCAGGCAGAACATTTTTGAGTTCCATGTAGAACCCTTTACACAGAGGGTTCTACATAGAACCCCAAAAAGTTCTGCCAGTAACCAAAAAGTGTAGTTTGCTCCAGGGGCTGACCCTGTAGGTAGGCCATCATTGTAAATAAGAATTTGTTCTTAACTGACTTGCCTAGTTAAATAAAATAATGTGAATATGTGCTGTGCATAGACTAGTAGTCGTTCTATATTTGTGAAAGAGCTTATAGCTGTATGTGTGTCTGCACAGTTCCTGAGCACTTTGCTAAGCACTCCTCTCATCCCAATGAGCCCTGGCCTCTGTGAGTGTATGAGTCTGGGCTTGCACTGTGTTCAGAATACCTGCTTTTTCACCTTTCACCTAGGTGCTGATTAGTTGAGGTGTGCTTGGAGATGTCCGTGCTCCTGAAAAAGGACAGAGACACTGTGAACTCAACACAGGTCAAAACCTCCCTGCTCTATTGACACAGGTCAAAACCTCCCTGCTCTATTGACACAGGTCAAAACCTCCCTGCTCTATTGACACAGGTAAAAGCCTCTCTCCTCTTATGACACAGGTCAAAACCTCTCTCCTGTTATGACACAGGTCAAAACCTCTCTCCTGTTATGACACACCTCAAAGCCTCCCTCCTCTATTGACACAGGTCAATGCCTCCCTCCTCTATTGACACAGGTCAATGCCTCCCTCCTCTATTGACACAGGTCAATGCCTCCCTCCTCTATTGACACAGGTCAATGCCTCCCTCCTCTATTGACACAGGTCAATGCCTCCCTCCTCTATTGACACAGGTCAAAACCTCTCTCCTCTTATGACACAGGTCAAAGCCTCCCTCCTCTATTGACACAGGTCAAAACCTCTCTCCTCTTATGACACAGGTCAAAGCCTCCCTCCTCTATTGACACAGGTCAAAACCTCTCTCCTCTTATGACACAGGTCAAAACCTCTCTCCTCTTATGACACAGGTCAAAGCCTCCCTCCTCTATTGACACAGGTCAATGCCTCCCTCCTCTATTGACACAGGTCAATGCCTCTCTCCTCTTATGACACAGGTCAATGCCTCTCTCCTCTTATGACACAGGTCAATGCCTCCCTCCTCTATTGACACAGGTCAATGCCTCCCTCCTCTATTGACACAGGTCAATGCCTCCCTCCTCTATTGACACAGGTCAATGCCTCTCTCCTCTTATGACACAGGTCAATGCCTCTCTCCTCTTATGACACAGGTCAATGCCTCTCTCCTCTTATGACACAGGTCAATGCCTCTCTCCTCTTATGACACAGGTCAAAGCCTCCCTCCTCTATTGACACAGGTCAATGCCTCCCTCCTCTATTGACACAGGTCAAAACCTCCCTCCTCTATTGACACAGGTCAATGCCTCTCTCCTCTTATGACACAGGTCAATGCCTCTCTCCTCTTATGACACAGGTCAAAGCCTCCCTCCTCTATTGACACAGGTCAATGCCTCCCTCCTCTATTGACACAGGTCAAAACCTCCCTCCTCTATTGACACAGGTCAATGCCTCTCTCCTCTTATGACACAGGTCAATGCCTCTCTCCTCTTATGACACAGGTCAATGCCTCCCTCCTCTATTGACACAGGTCAAAGCCTCTCTCCTCTTATGACACAGGTCAAAACCTCTCTCCTCTTATGACACAGGTCAAAGCCTCTCCACCTCAGCATCTTTCCTCCACTCCACCTTTCCCCAAGGTCTAGAAAGCAATCCTTTGATTAGATCCAGAACAATGAGAAACCTGTTAAAGCACAGAGCAGCCTTGAGATGGAATGCCACAGAAAATTCTGTTTACGGGAATATATTGGTGTGTTTTTAATTAACTATTTACAACATGCTTTAACCATTCAAATAACTCTTTCTATTGTTAATAGTTGTAGAAAGTACTCCGTAAGACCACCTGATAGAGCAGGCCCCAGCAGCACAAAGCATGTCTAGATTAAAAGGAAATCACTGTGCCTTGACTGAAAGGTTAACTGGGAGCCAATTTAGATTCCTGTGCCTCTGCAGTCAGGAGGTAATCCAGAGACAAAACAAGCTATAGAAAGGTGAGAAAGGGGTTTCTGTGAGTGCTGCCTGTCTCGCTTTTCACTGCTTATCACAACTAAGTGGACAAATGAACTCTCATGGTGAGTAAGGAACTATAGAAGGAGTTCTGCCACCCATGCTGTCATTAAAAGGCAGAGAAGGAACAGTACCCTGCATCGTACATAGAACAACACTGTTCAAACTCTAAACAAAAATTACATATGTAAATGGAAGGCTACTTTAGTATGTTAGTCCAACAATGGAAAGTTGACAGTTGGTCTGGTCTGTACCCATCAGACATGAGGTAAGTCCTGTACCCTTACAGGAGGCAGGGTAAGGTGTCATTGACAGAACAAAAAGCCTGGTCTGGCATTTGACCATATTTGGGAGAGAAAATGGTGTCTGCTTGAAGGATAGGAGCTAGTGCCAGGTTGTTTCTCAAGACCAAAATGCAGTTGATTATCTTCATCACCAACCTCCTGTTTTTGCATAGCATTCTATTCTAATATTTGTCAAATTATCAGATACCACACTTCTTATTTGATGTAGTATTAGGGTTATGTTGTTTGTTATTTTTCAATACAGCTCTCGTGTGAGAAAATAAGTGTTAACGTAATTCTGGTGGGAAACGTAAACCCACTAATTTCATTTTTGGACACATGCATAATAGTACATGTAATTATATTACTGTTCACTTGTTCCAAATGCAACATGGATCATAGCACGTAGGATATCTTTATGTAAGCTTTACAGATTCTGTCAAAGAAGAATAAATTAATCACACATCCCCTTGGCACGAACATCGATGGCTGCATCAGTAAAACATAGAACTCAATTGCCTCTTTTGGAAGTGTAGATGGATGGGGGCATCAACTGAAAATGAAATTGGCCTTGTTATTAAAAGAGCTCATCGAAAAAAACCGTTCAATAATGTGTGTGTAAGGGGCGCTAGCAATATGAGAAAGCTATCATTTCTCCTCCCTGCGCATTGATTAATAACAGATTGAATTGCTGGAGGAGAGAGAAAACGAGAGAGAGAGAGAGAGAGAGAGGAGAGAGAGAGAGAGAGAGAGAGAGGAGAGAGAGAGAGAGAGAGAGAGAGAGAGAGAGAGAGAGAGAGAGAGAGAGAGAGAGAGAGAGAGAGAGAGAGAGAGAGAGAGAGATAGAGAGAGAGAGAGAGAGAGAGAGAGAGAGAGAGAGAGAGAGAGAGAGAGAGAGAGAGAGAGAGAGAGAGAGAGAGAGAGAGATGAGAGAGAGAGAGAGAGAGAGAGAGAGAGAGAGAGAGAGAGAGAGAGAGAGAGAGAAGAGAGAGAGAGAGAGAGAGAGAGAGAGAGAGAGAGAGAGAGAGAGAGAGAGAGAGAGAGAGAGAGAGAGAGAGAGAGAGAGAGAGAGAGAGAGAGAGAGAGAGAGAGAGAGAGAGAGAGAGAGAGAGAGAGAGAGAGAGAGAGAGAGAGAGAGAGAGAGAGAGAGAGAGAGAGAGAGAGAGAGAGAGAGAGAGAGAGAGAGAGAGAGAGAGAGAGAGATGAGAGAGAGAGAGAGAGAGAGAGAGAGAGAGAGAGAGAGAGAGAGAGAGAGAGAGAGAGAGAGAGAGAGAGAGAGAGAGAACTCACTTGGAGTACTGACTGCCTCTCTCCACCCTATCCGGCCCTCTCCTCCCCTCCTGTCATTCATTCAGCTGTGTGAAGACTGATGGATCTGGCCAGCGTCAAAGCTACAGTCTGCCAGTCTGTTTGCAATGACCATTGAACAGCAGTGAAATATCGCAGGCTGTGCTGTTAAAGTGTGGTCTGGGAACATCAGGGCCATCCATTTGGGGCCTTTATTCCTCCACAGGACACAGGTGGTGAAGAATGCTGGCACACCTATATTCCCCATGGAGATTTTTCCTGAGAAGGAGTAATACACCACTGTCACACAGAGGTTTTGATGCTGATAGTTTCCTTTCCTCCTTTCATGAGGAAAATAGTATGTTGTTGAGGACATCCTAGTGCCCTTAAACGAGAGACTTACTCCAGCTGTATAGACCTCAGCTATAGACAGAGTTATGGGATTATCTGAGATAGCAGAAGCACATTAGTGACGGGACTACATTTTTAGTGGAAGGAGTGTCTAAGAGGAGATGATCCCAGATCAATC
>CM042400.1:25861557-25954443 GCA_023634145.1 Thymallus thymallus
CAGGAACTCATGGGCATTAGAATTACAGTATGTAAACGGGTATTGGCTGTTTTCTGGCTTCATGAGTATTTGAATGAATAATGAGCTGCCCACTTTTTGAGAAACAAAAGGCTGAAGAGACCCTGGGCTTTACATACAGTATTTATTTGATGGCAAAGGTTGGATAAAGCAGGCTGGGAAATTTAAATAATGTATCTGCCCCTGATGCTGATGACTCTTTATCTACCAAGGGGGTAACAAAGAAGGTATAACCTCACCACTGCTGATAAATCACAGTGAAATACGGAGCATGGAGATGGGAATACAGTATTTCCTACTTTACATGTTGACAAGAAAAATTGTGAGCATTTTCCTGGGTTATTTAGAATGCACTCCTGTCTAATCTACAATATATTTTCATTTTTTTGCTGGAGTGATGGTGGGGAGCCCTGGAATAGTTTACTATTCCAGGATCCAGCCAGAGATATACAGATTTATGACGTTTAACATTTTTAGTATTGATTTGGCCCGTAGCAATTGCATTATATTATGGCCCATTGCATGATTCATATTGTGGAACAATATACAGTAGCCTATTCAGTGTTATTGAAGTATTGATACACTCAGATTTTTCCAGGAGCAAAGCTGTGGTGACGTGTTAATGGCTTAATGGCCTTGAGTCATGGACTCATCAACATTGTATGGGTACTGTGTGTCGTACAGGCTGATATATAGTTGACAGGCCTATTGATCATTTTGACTCTAATTCATTGATGTATAGATGGCATATAGTGCATAATGTTTCTTCCACTGTGTACTATTGAATACCATACTATGCTACACTGTACTGCACTGTAATACTATACAGATGCCTGGTGGTACCTTAATTGGGGAGGACAGGCTCTTAGTAATGGCTGAAACGGAATTAATGGAATGCTATTGAACTAATCAAACATGGTTTACATGTGTTTGATGCCATTCCATTCACTCCATTCCAGTCCTCCCCTCAACAGCCTCCTGTGCTGTACATGTACCATATGAAGTCTCACCTTTCAAACATAGTCAAAGACTTGAACAGTTCATCCCACTGGGCAGACACTGGTTGAATCATCAATGTTTCCATTTCATTTCAATGAAATGACGTTGAACCAATGTGGAATAGATGTTGACTTGACGTCTGTATCCTAGTGGGATGTTTCTCCCTATCTTGACACACATTGGAATTTTCCGGCGCCAGTGCTGCAGAGACAGGATTGTGGCATGGAATGCAAACAGGTCAGGGCATGTAGCTGCAGCTGTACTATGTACACAGTCTTACCTGTGGAAACTAGCTCACCCATTCACAAGACATTACAGATGTCGGATCTTAATTTGATCACCCTGTTGCAGGAGAACTTTCCTGCAAACTTGTAGTGTATTTGAAGTTTTAAAAGGCTTCTGAAGTTTGTAATTTCCACTTTGAAATTCCAGACTTGATTTTCCCTACAAAAATGTCAATTAATTGTAATCCACATTTTCTGTTGCTGCAGAATTACTTTACAGAATTAATTACTTTCCTGCAGTAGCAAACTGGCTCAAATTAAGATCCTACATCTTTAACTGTAGGGCGCAGGCCAGCCCTCCCACTCTCTCTGCAGTCATATTCACAAGACATTCCCATACTATCATGAGAGCACTGTTTTGTTTTATTTATTTAACCTTTATTTAACTAGGCAAGTCAGTTATGAACAAATGCTTGTTTACAATGATGGCCTAACTACAGGGTCAGCCCCTGGAGCAAATTAGGGTTAAGTGCTTGCTCAAGGACACATTGACAGATTTTTCACCTTGTCTGCTCGGGTATTCAAACCAGCGACCTTTCGGTTACTGGTCCAACGCTCTAATCGCTAGGCTACCTGCCACACTGTGCAGCTGAAGGTTTCAAATTACATAGCTGCTAATGTTCCCTCAAATCATTTTTGGGCACTGTGCAAATTTCAGGTCTGCTGAGCTCAAACTTGAATGCTGTGAAACATGAGCGTTTACTGTGAATACTGAGGCTGTATCCATTTTAAGTTACATTTTTAACAGTGGTCAGGTAGGCTACTGTGGTTATTTGATCATAATGTATGCCTTCCAGAGTAGCCTACCATCAAAAACAATTGAGGAAATGCATCCCATAATATTTTATCATTCAGACTACAGTAGCAGCCAATGTGTGGTGTTCAAGGCCTATATATATTCCATGAGAAAAAACATTCAGGGCTTGACATGAACCTGTTCATCCACTTGCCCTTCAGACAAGGAGGTGACTGAAAGTGTTGTTGTGTTGTCTGATGCAAGAAACCACTTTACAAAATAAAATACATTATTATTCCCATACCATTATTACAGAAAATCTGACAAATTATGCTACCCTCTGCCTATCGGTTACAAAATACAAGGCTGCCCCTTTAAGATAAAAAAAAAAGCTATTTACCCGACTTGTTTTTCAAATAAATGTACAATCACTACCCCATTGCTGACTACAAATTCTATATAACTGGGCTAAGAACTCACTAAATAGCAAAGGATATGAACAAAAATGCGGTATGTTGCTAATATTATGTTGATTCGATCAATTCCCACAGTAAAGGGAAATGTTGATAGTGTTAACTAAAGGGGGAAAACTCTAGAAAGTTGAGTGAAGTTCAATCTCGTGCGCGCAGCTTAGAGGGAATATTGATAGCTACTGTATTAGTTTTAATAATTGATATAAACAGTAGATCAGACAGAATGACAGGTTGCAGGTGATCTTAGAACATATAGAAAGTGCTAGAAGCAAAGGGACATGTTTTGAAAAGCCATCCATTTTTTCTAACACGAACCAGGTTTCCATTCATCCTTTGTATGCAAGTAAAGTAGCTTACATGTCAGATAGAAAACCTAGCTACAGACATTTCCCACCTTAATTGATCACTGGCAAAAACTTTTAAGCCTGCAATTTATAAAAATGAGTAAACAATAAGTCCTTGTGGGTCTTCTAGCGACTCATCATGAGTCTGATTGCAATCATGATCAAGAGGGATCATCATCTATAAATGCTATAATAATCAGGACACAATAGCTGCATCAGCCATTAGATTGGATGTATTATTGATAAATGCCATTATTACCCCTAACGCAAATCATGCATAACCACATCATCTACTGGTGGAGACACAACAATGGCAGGATAATTCGTTTTTACATTGATGACAAAACCCTTTTCCCCTTTTGCAATCGCTATTTTGCTGTCTTTCTTTCCTTGGTAGAGTCCTTTAGTACAGTGGGATTGTCTCAGTCCCGCTGATTTCATCTCCTGTGTGTGTGTGTGTGTGTGTGTGTGTGTGTGTGTGTGTGTGTGTGTGTGTGTGTGTGTGTGTGTGTGTGTGTGTGTGTGTGTGTGTGTGTGTGTGTGTGTGTGTGTGTGTGTGTGTGTGTGTGTGTGTGTGTGTGTGTGTGTGTGTGTGTGTGTGTGTGTGTGTGTGTGTGTGTGTGTGTGTGTGTGTGTGTGTGTGCGTGAGAGAGAGTGTCAGGTCCTGACTGTAGAGAGGCCTCAAGGCTTCTCCATGGTTGTCACGGTCAGGGCTTGACAGAAGAGTTCTAGGGAACTCTATGTTTGGTTTTGTTTTGTGTTGGTCCCCAATTAGAGGCAGCTGCATTACGTTGTCTCTAATTGGGGATCCTATTTAAGTTCATGATTTTCCCACCTGCATTGTGGATATTTGTTTGTGCATGTTAACACATCAGTTTGTGGTTGGGTTTGGTTGGGTTTCCAACAGAGTGGACTACATTTTGTACACTTTGCCAAAGTGGTGTTGTTATAAGTGGTGTTGTTTAGAATTAATGCAAGGGCAAATTGAGTTATTGCAAGGGCAAATTGAGTTATTGCACACGAGAACTTCAGAGCGAATGCATTCCCTATTGGAAATATAAAAATGTATGCTAGAACGCCCCAATAGGCGCTAGAGCGTTGAGCCAGTAACCGAAAGGTTGCTGGATTGAATCCCAGAGCTGACAAGGTAAAACTCTGTCGTTCTGTACCTGAGCAAGGCAGTTAACCCACTGTTCCCCTGGTGCCGAAGACGTGGATGTCGATTAAGGCAGCCCCACGCACCTCTCTGATTGAGGGGTTGCGTTAAATGTGGAAGACAAATTTAGTGGAATGCCTTCAGTTGTACAACTGACTAGTATCCCCCTTTCCCTTCTCTCGCTCGTGCTTGTTCTGCCCACTATGATTAATTTGATTCCATTGGAAAAAACAGGCTGTGGTCTTTCTTGGGTTAGTTATACAAATCTTTGAGGGAACCACTCAGCACAGCAATGAATAGTTCATGTTGCTGATTAGGGTTAGTTGTTACTAAATATCTTCTCCAGTCATACTACAGTAGTGTTATAGTGCAGACTGTCCTCTTATTTTCCTGAGTGTGATGCTGACATAACAGAGCAACATGAGATTTGGGCCCCCCACCTCGCATGTTAAACCTTTGGTGGTCCCCCTCTTGATGGTAAAGAGATTGTTTTTGTACATTTCCTGTAGATCTCTAAAGGCATAGAGAAAATGTTTGGGGGGGTTTGGGGCCCACTAGCGGCTGGGGGCCCTAAGCGACCCCTTATATCGCTTATGTCCAGGGCCGGCCCTGGTCTTTGTTTTAACTTGGTTTGAGTCTCTGATCAGACCTGGTTAGGTCATCACTGGGCTAGACGTGCCTCTGACACCTGACACCGCAATAGGGTTTAGTTTGATCCAGGAAGGTAATACAGTTTAGGTGCCCCAAGCGTTAATAAAGGCTTCAAGCTTCTCATGTCTTTCACTGCCAATCTGTCAATGTGGGAGTACTATCGGAATTTATCCAAGTGAAAAGAAGAGCGGAGCTAATAGGACAGAATTTGAGTCTGTGAATATGAGGTACAATCTGAAAACTAATTTTGTTAGGTAGTTTAACTCGCACAGTGGCTTGGCTGTTATCGCCGCGGCTAAAGATAAAGATTAGAGAAGATTCACTGAAAGTTCCAAACGTGACCTAAAATTCCTTTAATATCAAGAAAAAGAAAACCTAGTGATGAGGTCAAATTAAACAAGGATCTTTTATCTTTTTAGGAAATTAAACTTAGTGAGGCACAATAGATACACAATTTTACCTACACTGACACAGGAGATAAACTCAAAGAAGAAGAAGATCTCATTGTAAGATGAGTACGGTCAGAAATGGAGTCGAGGCAGTTGCTTTATCTATTGATGAGGTTGTGAAGCTCTCTGTAGTGCCTCCTCTTGGTGCTAGAGAAAGAGAGAAGGCAATCACTAGTCCACAAAATATCACTGTGTCATCAGACAATTGATCCAGGGAAAGGGTATTATAACCACATGGTTATGCCAGTGTCAGGCTCTGGCCATGGAGAAGCAATAGGCTTCTCTATGTAGCTATGGTCAGAGTCTGACAGTGTCGTTCTTTTCTGTTTCTTTGTGGGTTTTGGGTGGATCTCTAATTAGAGGCAGCTGCTACCCGTTGTCTCTAGTTAGGGAATATTGGAATTAGCTCCAATATATGTTGAGTCTGTCCTTCACTTGGGGTGGGTTGTTATCGATGTATGTCACAGTCACGTTTGAAGTAAGTGTGTTTTCTTTACGTCCGTTCATTGGTGTGTTGTGTGAGCGTGACGTTAGTCTATTCGTGTTTGTTTTGTGTCTTTTAGTTATTATACATAGTAGTGTGACATATTACATAGTATAAAATAAACGATGTCGAACTACGATCCCTGCGCTGCGCCTTGGTCATTCCTACACCCACAACGTGACAGCCAGTGAGTAGCTTGAACAACATTTTTTTAGCTACAAAGACATTTATTTGGCATAGCTCAGCCGCAGTTGCAATGGATGATTAAGACCAATTGAATGCTTTAACATAGGCGAGACTTTATCAAGAAGATTGTGTAATTGGGTAGGGCAACAATCTCAGCACTGCTAATTGTGGTCGTTGGTAATTAGCAGTAGAGATACCGTTCTACTTTGTCAACCACCAGTAGCCTATCTCTGAGATTTATAGAACGAGAGTCTTATTAAAACACTCCAAATCAGGGAATCAAATTAACAAGTTCACAATCCGTAATTTGAGGCTTTTTGTTGTTTGACAAAATATGTTTCCAGTTTGCCCATTTTGAGTGTGGAGCGTCGGAGCATCGCACTGTGCTCTAATAATGAATTAAAACATGTGGCTACAGGAGGAGGAAGGAAAGCGTTGTGGTTTTTACATAGCTGTCTGTGCCACTGTCTGTGCTGAATAACATAATCAATAAATCAACAGATAACAACTTCTGAATACTGACATCTTATGTGAAATGTACCATTGTTTCTTGTATCATTTTTTTTTCACAGACGTCCATTGTCAAGTAACAGAATTGTCTCTTCTCTCCCTCCTGTTCCAACAGTCTTCAGTGAGTCTATCAACTGATTACCAGATGAGATACAGTTAATGGACCCCTGAATAGGCCTGAAGTAATAGCTAACTCCGTCCCCCCTCTTTGATAAGCTCCACTTTGTCTCTGTCTGTGACATGTAATTTCATTTTGTTCTTACCTCATGCAGGGTCACCCCCTACAAAGTTTGCTTGGTAATTACCCAGTGTGAGCGTGGGACATGATGTGTGAACTCAATTTGGAGCACCACTGTGATTTCACACCATGTCCAGGGCCACTGAGGGTCCTCTTATTATATCATCAAACAGAAGAGATAAAAAATCTCTCTCTCTGTCTCCGTTTCTGTTGCAAGGGGTAATCTTGAGTTCATAGTAGTCTTTAGCTCAGACAATAATGATAATAAGACGATAGAAGCGTTGAGAGGATTGTTTGCTTTGAATTTAAAATAAATCTACCAGAATAAAACAACCAGCCACACAGTACTACAGAGACTGCATGTACAAAGGAAGCTGTAAGCATACTGAAATGCTGAACAGTTTCATCTTTGTCTTGGATGGATTCATTGTAATGTAATGAAATACCCTCTATGATTGATACATCAGAAGATGTTAAGGACATGGCATATTCTTCCTGCTCACTCTACAAGACACAGAGTCTGATTACCACGATGTCTCTTTCGGCAAGAGAGGGACGCATGATACAACCATTTTCACTTCAGATTATTATTATTTTTTTCTTACTTAAATGGGAATTTCTAGCGACCTCTGCAGAAATTAGATATCTTTTTTTCTGCAACTTTTGAAAGGTGCAAATGCTTTGTGCTTCCTCCTTCCCCCTTATGAGAGTGAACTGAGTCCCGTGGAGCTACTTTCCTCTGGCCAGGGAGACACATAAAAACAAATGATGGCAATATTACTTCTGAAAGTGAGTTGACATTATTGTGGTTTTATGCGTCAAGGGAAATCATTGTGTCCTGGGCTGCAGAAAATGATTATTTAGAGCTAATAGGGGGCGATGTTCCATATAAAAGAGAGACCAGACAAAATCACTCATAGCACCTGCCGGATAAATTAATGGGGCAATCAGCAGTTGCTACAGAAATGTTTGGACTTATAAATGAATGATATGGACCCATTGATTCTTGAAGAATATAACATATCTCATGAGCTTAGTTCAACTGTCGTACACCATCTGAACCCAAAATGTAAGCTTCTTTTACTACAATGTTTGTAAACAAAGAACATTTACTTTATAACCCCAAAACATGGTTAAATCAAAAATGTTGATATCATGGATGGTAAATCCTTGCATCCATAGCTTGGTCTATGAATTTGAGAGTGATTACATTTCTCAAGCCCCATCCCTCAGCTTTTTACCGAACCAGGGGTGGGGAGGCGGCTGGTTATTGTTTCTACTCCTGATTGCCGCTTCAAGGGAGGAGAAGTGTAAGGTGGGAGGCATTTCTGTTGTAGATAGATGATCTTTATTACCAACTGGCTGGCTTTGGTCGCATCATTACAGAAACTCTCTCTGTGTGTGTGTGTTGTTTAAAACACTCTACAGTCTCTAAAGCACCCTCACACTGATTTGTTGTTGCTCATCTCTCTCTTTTATCACACAGTGCTACGTTGACCTCTGAGAAGTAGAATGCATGGTGATTG
This sequence comes from Thymallus thymallus, assembly GCA_023634145.1. NCBI lineage: Eukaryota > Metazoa > Chordata > Actinopteri > Salmoniformes > Salmonidae > Thymallus > Thymallus thymallus. The sequence continues at coordinate 25,869,612 of CM042400.1, forward strand.
CAGCCTCTTGAGGCCATTGATGGCATTGCTTCCCTCGTCATGCTATTTGCCTGTTTATTCTCCCCTGCCATATGGCCGGGCTGGCCACCGGTTCCGGACTGGACACCGGTGTGGCGAGGACCTCCCCTTTTGTTCATTCAATACACCTATCTGTAGAGATAGATACTGATACAATTAGATGTGTAACTTACTGTAAACTTGATCACGTCATTATTAGTGGTGACATAATGATATAATCAGATGAAGTGACATATAACTACAATGATTTGACATTCTGTATCATAATGAGAAAATGTAAGAATGGTAGATGTTTCAGAAAATATTTAGAAAGTAGAATACTTTCGGAGCCATCTACTGTGGCATTCTCTAACTGGTGTTCTGTCTGTCGGTCTCAGGTAGTTTAGCCTCCTCCACAGCCTCAGTCCCCGGGCAGTCACACATCTTTCCCTCATTGACCTTCTGCAGGGGCACACTCTTGGTTCCTGTGTTGTGGAGAGGAGAGGAGAGGTGTAATCTCAGGAGGCCTGGCGTATACCCTTCACTGAAGGGTAGCTGCTACCTGCCTGATTGCCTGCCTGCTAGAGAGGCTCCAGCTCCACTACAGGTATATTTGGAGTCTGGTTGGATACTGCAGTATGAGGAAGTTGTAGAGGGGATTATGTGAGTGTAAGTGAAGGATCTCACCTGGTTTCTTTGATTGATAAATGCCATGTACATAATGTAGATACTGTACATGAATCATGGTGGATGGACGAGGAAGATTCACTCTTTGATTTGTAAATAGTTATTAGAATGTGGAAGCGCCCACTAGACAACAAACAGACTTGTATAGGGAAATCATTCTGCTGATGATGGATTCATAATGCATCTGTGTCTTTGGAGATTGATCTTTTAGAACTAGCCTGAGAACATGAATGACAAGCATTAGTACCATCTGTAGAACTCTTTCTTCTCCTCTCCCCTAGGCTCATACACCAGGTCTGAGCCGTTACAGTGCAAACAGAAGCTTTGGGATCATAGGTGTGAAACAGACACAGAGCTGTGAAACATTACAGTCCAGTGTCAGGCCTGTCTGGTTGCAGTGTTCAACACCACAGGACACACATATAGCACATCATCTCACACTGCCTTGACCTTTAAGCATTATCCACTCAACCTTCCTGCCTCAGCCCTGTGTAGATCCTCTCACCGTCCACACTTCTGTGTGTCTAGGCAGTCAGGCATGTGGCCACAAAGAGCTCCGCCTCTCCTATCACCCACCCCAACACTGGTTATCCTGTTTCCAGAGTCCAGCTCTAACCCCAGCTCTCTTTAACTATCCAGGATTAGTTACCCCTGTCCTGTCTCTAGCTCTGTCACCACATTCACCCTCACCCAGCCTCCATTGCTCCTTGGCCCTCACCCACCCGGTCAGCTCACCCCTACACACAGTGGCGAACCGTGCTATTGGAGCTAGGCCGTCAGAATAAGATCTGACGTCATACATATACAGTAGATAGAGAACTCGGATGCCTTGAGACCTTTCTTTTGCAGACCTATGTAGGAGAAGCAATTATTTGATGACAGAGTCAAACAGTCCTAAGCCACGCCTCAGCTGTGGCTCACAGAAGCAGCACACATATACAACGGTTGCAAATGTCGCTAGCAGGAACTACGTTAGAAGAAAATAGGGTTGCGTCGTTTCAAAGAAACATTTGCCAAAACAAACAGTCACTCAAATAGTGGTGGAATAAATTCAACTACACAACTACTCACATTGTTTCAAGACCACGGACAGTATATGCTGTCAGAGCAAAAAGAATCTCCAGCATGCACCACAACACGAAATGTCATGTACCCAGTACTTCCAATTGCAAAATCATTACCTTTGTTTTTACCACACAACCAGTGATCTAAAGTTGAAATTCTATTTTACACATTGTATTCAAAATTATATGAACGAGATAGCAACAAAAAGCAAACTATAGATGAAAACAAAAAGTCCACTCACCATTATGATTATCATTTAAAAATAAAGGTGTAGGTAAAAAGTCCATTCTCCTGTCCTTCTTTATGAAATGGGCAATGGCAGGTTCATATAGCTTATCTTTTGACTGAGAACAAAGCCAGGGCTGACTGTCGGGCCTGTCCAGTGGTGTTCCTGGAATATGTTTTGTTCCTTTTTATTGCAGAAAATGTTCTTTCTACTGATGCAGTGGACACTGGAATGGTCAAAACTAGACAGGTAAGCAGATACAATTGGTGCATACAATCAATTAGTCTCTTCTGCTGGAGAAAGTGGAGCAGATCAGCCAGGCTGGTACTGCCCGCGAACTTCTCCTTGCATATGTGTCCTGCACCCCCATGGAACTCCAGTCTCACTCAGTGTCCTCGCAGATGGAATCAAATTTTCCTTTTCCCCACTCTGTGGTGTTGCAGAAGTCGTCCACCCTGGACAAGCAGAACTGCATGTCAAACTCCCTGTTGTGCAATATTCCAAACAGCATGTCGGAGTATGCAAATATGGAGTAGAACGCGTATAGCAGGAAGCACAACTCGAAGCTTGTCAGTTGCATCATGTATCCATCTGCGCTGTGAACGGTGTCTTCATCAAAGTCATTGTGATGTCCACTATGTATTCAAAGAGTTAAATGAGTTTGTCACGATCGTGGTGAGAGGCAGACCAAAACGCATCGCAGTTGTAGTTCGACATGTATTTTATTAATGTGAACTTTAAACGAGAAAAACAATAAAGAGCGAAAACACGAAACGTAACCTTAGGTTGGCACACAGGCACTAACACAAAACAATGATCCACAAGGCACAGGTGCAAAACATGAACTTAAATATGGCCCCCAATTAGAGACAATGCCTAGCAGCGGACTCCCGGCCGCAAGACCCTATAACAAAAATGAGGGAGGGTTAGGAAGGGAGAACTGACGTTGGTTTTGGCCCCGGCGCAGTGGATAGCTCCGGCCATGGATCTGGGCTGGCTGCTGGTCCCGGACTAGGCACCGATGCAGTGGAAAGCTCCGGCCATGGAGCTGGGCTGGATGCTGGTACTGGAGCTACAGGACTGGGGCCAGAGGTCTGGTGCGTGGAGCCGGCACTGGAGGCACCGGGCTGGACACACACACTGGAGGTTGGGTGCGGGGAGCCGGTACAGGACGCACCGGGCTGGGGAGACACACGGGAGGCCTGGTGCGTGGAGCCGGCACAGGTTGAACCGGGCTGGTGACACGCACTTCAGGGCTAGTGGGGGGAGCCGGCACAGGTCGTACCGGACTGGGGAGATGCACTGGAGTCCTGGTGCGTGGAGCCTGCACAGGTTGAACCGGGCTGGTGACACGCACTTCAGGGCTAGTGGGGGGAGCCGGCACAGGTCGTACCGGACTGGGGAGACGCACTGGAGGCCTGGTCCGTGGAGCCGGCACAGGTTGCACCGGGCTGGTGACACGCACCTCCCAGACCACCCCCATAGCCCCCCTACAAATTTGGGGTTCTTTGGGCTGTTCGTCGTCGCGGGCCCCAACGGCGTTGCTGCTCACCGTGCTCCCACGGCGACTCCATCTCCCCATAGCAGCGCTGCTTGGCCCTTTCGTGGTGGATCATTCTGTCACAAAACCAACATAGAAACACCTAGAGAGCTCCTGTCAGGCCCTGACCATGACAAACATAGATAACGCCAGAGGCTTACCTATGGTCAGAGCCTGACAGTGTTCCTCCTTTTTTTCATACACAGTGCAAACTAAGCGTGAGGAGAGGTTTCATCGTGTTGGCGCCACTCTGGGTAGTCTTGCTGGCATATTTCATGCAGTAGTTTTGTTCGTTTGACAGATCTTGAGAAAAACGCTGCTAGGCCACCAAGATGAGAAAAAAATGTATTGCATTCTTTTAGTTTATCACCACCTTGTGACATCACCAGATTTATAGTGTGCGCATAGCAATGAATGAACAGGGGGATGGTTCTTTCGCCTTGGCTTGTACTCCATTTATTCCAGAGGCCATGATTGCGGCCCCATCGTAACACCGTGACACAACTTTGGCCGTGCATTCACACTCCTCTAAAAAGCTGATAATTCGGGCCCGTTTATCCTCAGATACATCCTCAAATTTGAAAAACCTTTCCTTCACACCACCATCGGTAGTGTAACGCAACATATAAGACGTTTCGGGCTACATTGCTGATGTCTGTCGTCTCGTCAACCATGATGGTTACAAAGGGGGTTTTCTTCAATTCTTCCTTCATGACATCTGTCATTACAATTGCATTCGCGTGTATCAGGTAATTTGGGATTTTGCTGGAAGTGAACACGGTAGCCGTAGCCAAATGGCAGTTTAACGTGCTGTCATACTCTGCCAAGAAATCCAGTATTTCCAAGATGTTTCCCTTATTAGCTGATTCTTTACCCTCATCATGTCCTCTGAATGCTAATTCTTGCTTGCCTAAAAACACAACCATATGAATAAGGCCTTTTAGAATCTCCCTGTTGTGCCTGACTTTATCATTGTGAGCAAATGTCTCGTTGCGCCGCTGCTCGTTAAGAAGAAGGTCTACTCTTGTTTCCCCAAATGTTTTTAAACTCACTGTAGCTCGCAGGTGTGAAGTTTAGTTTTGGTGTCGAAGCGCTGACTTTGTCAAACAGGCTAAATCTTTGAAACCAGTTGTCCAGGTTGAGCTATTATCGGTGCTGAAGAGTAGGCAATTCCAACAGTAAAGCTTTTTTGTCAGCTCACAGCTGGTTATCCACGGATAGCGCTCATAATTATTAACTTGAAAATGCCTTTCAAAATTCTTTCCTCGTTGCACCTCAGGCAGTGCAGGAATTGGTGTACTGGTCTGTATAAGATTGAACTTTTCATTAAAAGTTAGTCTTGAAAAGGGTGATGCTAACAATTATCGATTACTCTCTCTGCAGTTGCCATCGCCATTGTTACATACACTCACTGCAAAAAGCTAGCCAGCTAGCTAGGCTCAAGCGTGAGAAAACAAGATAAGGCTTGCTATTGGCTCTGAATTAGTGACGTATACTTATCACGTTAGCTAGGCATCATACAATTGTCCCACTTATTACAAGACAATTTGTCTTTGGTTAGTTCTGTCTTTGGTTAGCATTAGTCATTCCAAAATGCTGCTCTAATTGAAGTCAATGTCAATGACGTTGGCTGGTGCCTTCTATTCAAAGCCTGAGGGCCTAGCCAATGAGCATTGAGCCCAGCTAGATTATTTCTACCAAGAGACTGCCAAAGAAAAATTCTGATTGGAAATGTTTTTCTCTTGGATATTAATTCTTCTTTTTCCAACACAAACTAAAGAAATTCAATAGGAAGATCATTACAATTAAGACAAAAAAAGATTAAATCAATGAAAACGAAAAGTTACAAATTATAATATGTAAAATATATACAGATTTGTATCTATCCTTAGGCCCTCTCTGAGGGCGTAGAGGGCCCTGACAATTCCCCACTGCCTACACATCGTCTCAGTGTCTTAGTCTCTCTCAGCAGCAGAGTGGCAGTGGAGCGAGTGGTGATTAAATTGGAAGGTCGGGCAGAATTGATTCCTTTCCCCTCCGGCAGCTGATGCTTCCATCGCCTCCTCTTTATCAGACAGGAAGAGGAGTGCAGATTTGTTTTGGGGGTGTATCCTTATTTAGGAGAGGTTTGGCCCTGTGTCCGGGGGGAAACTCCCTCCCATGTCCTGACAGGCTCTAGCGCCAGTGGAATAAGAGGTGTGCAGACTCATTCATCCATCCTTCCATGCCTCCATCCCTCTCAGCTGGAGTAGGCGATGGAGCAGAAAGGTTGTAGTCAAACACAGAGAGGATGAGGATGAGGCTATACCCCTACAGAGATCACCTTAATTGAGCTCAATTGCACTGATGAGCTGGCTTCCTGAAGAATGAGCTCTGCTAATGACTTATTACTGTATGAAATCTACCATTCAGCTCATCAGGGTTTGTCCTCTCTGGCTTCACTACACTGGACAAGACATCTGTGCCCTTGTAATAAGCCTACAAAGTAAACTTTTCATGCAAGACATGGAATAGCATACAATACAGTGCAGTGGCAGTCGGTGCCATTTAAGATGAAGGAGGATGATTTTTGTTATACACATGGCCTTATTTCTATTACAGCATATTGGATGACTGTCGTTCATATTCCATTCACCCAGCTCAATGTAACATTGATAGGTTTAGGCTACTACATGATACTCAAATTTTCCCTGTACCTATCATGAGGTTGCTACAACCTAGCCTATGAATTAAAGTTTACAACAGGTCGAGAGAATTTTGAGTAATCAAGGTGACAGACAGTGACACATTCAATAGCGTGTTTCATACTATTCCCTAAAATCTAGCTGATCTAGGGCATAATCATTAGTCCAACAGTTGCAAAAAAGTGTTTCTATTGGAAAATTCAGACATGTTTATCCCCATTTAAGAAACATTTTTTAACAGAATCGGTGCAATGACTACACCCCTGATCACACGCAAACACAGTTCACTTTAATAGCAGCCACATACAAACAGCTCGTTGTATATATAATTCCTTCTCGTATCTATCTATGCGCTCTCCTCCTCTCACATTTTCCCTTTGCTTGTGGACTTCAGTGCACAACACATCAGCTGTCTGTGACCAGGCAAAAAAACATTTCCAAGCCAAACCTTCATATCATGAAAGCTAACTGCTACACACAGCCTACATTGTTGTCATGTTATAGTCAACATAGCTACTAGAACTAACGAGCTAGTAAATCCGCTACAATCATGCAGTACAGTGTACAGACAGCAGCAAGCAGTTTAGCAATTACGCCAGAGAAGTTGACCAAGTTCTGAAATCATTGGAATGCCCGGTGGAAGCAGATACATTTATTTTATTTTATTTCACCTTTATTTAACCAGGTAGGCCAGTTGAGAACAAGTTCTCATTTACAACTACGACCTGGCCAAGACAAAGCAAAGCAGTGCGACAAAAAACAACACAGAGTTACACATGAGAATAAACAAACGTACAGTCAATAACACAATAGAGAATCTATATACAGAGATAGCTAAGGAGATGGAGAAATTCTGGCGTTTGATTGCAAATATTATGCGGAGGGAGTCGAAAAGAGAACACCTGTCTCTGGATGACATCTTCAAACTAAGGGCAACCATGGCATTCGTGACAGAGAGGGAGAAGCGTTCATCCATGTAAATGGGTAAGAGAGTCTAGATGGCAAATTTTTCAGAAAATTCAGATATTTTGTCGTTTTCATTGCAAGTTAAAGCAAACTGTTAGCTAGCTCACTCGCTAGCTAATGTTACGTGTATGATCTGTGTAGTAATATTATTAATATCTCAGAAAGCGATTTTCATTCATAGTTGGTTAAATTTAGTTACCTGCAGATTAATACCTTTATGAGTTGGGATTATGGTTCATTGTTTAGCTAGCTAACTAGCTACATGTCTAAACAAAAGACTCCACTATGCAAGTAACCATTTCACTGTACCGTTTACACCTTCTGTATCCTGTGCATGTGACAAATAATATAGTGTGTGTTTACCAGAGCTGTTAATGCAAAGAACAACATGACCTGCACCAAAGTCAAATTAGGATATAACGTTAGGTCAACAAGACAGTGTCCTAGTTCTAAAATTCTCTGGTAGAATGCCCTGCTTTTATTTCGTCCCATAAGCTACTTTCTGTAATTAGCTCACCATTAACTTGTAAATAATGATCTTGCTATGAGTTTACTTTCCTTTAATAATGAATCTAACTTAACGTTAGCTAGCTAGCCAGCTAACAAGCTTGAAACAAACCAACCATCGAGGACCTCTTCGGAAACTAGCGTTTTAATTCATGCTTTCAAGTGATATCCTCTGGGTCCACATTGTACATTTTGTTCTATATGTCTGTTACCCAAAATAAAATAAATTCAATTAAATTCAAAACATTGTTTAGAAAGTTGCTTTTAGTTGCCTGGTTTGCTAGATTGACATATCCTAAATTCATTTTGAAACGGATGGGTTTGTTGCTATTAATATACACCAGAAATGCTATTTTGGACCACCAGGCTGCTGATGTCATGCAGCCTGTCGTTTTTTGTGTTTCTACTTTTTCATAATGACAACGACAAGTTTGATGTTGGAAGACAATAGAATGTTCATGATGTCACTGCAACAACTGTCTACAGACATGTCAATAGACGTAGTATTAACCAGCTTTTAGTCTTGAAATCTTTGGTTCTTTAGCACATGGCCTCACTTGTGAATCCTTATAGAGATGGGAGGGGCTAAGGCTTAAGAGGATGTGAACAGTGCTGAATGGGTGTAGACAGAGCAGACCTCTCCAGTAGGTGTACCAAAACATTCAAGGGCCATTTTCTCAAAAGTGGGGTTACAAGTTTGTTAACTTTCAAAGCAGAAATTCACATTGTTTCTCAACTGTAGTGTATGATATACAATTTTCTAGCGCTGAGTCTCTACTTTTATCCAAATCTTGCTACACAGGACTGAATCCAGGTGGTCGGTCACATCTTTAGTATAGTTTTAGATAAACAGGATAACTTTTTAATGTTTCACAATTTTTTGGTTTGTTGAGAAATTCACTGAAGAGGATGGTCCTGCCCTTCCTCCTCTGAGGAGCCTCCTCTGACACAGTGACACTGTTTCTTTACCGTGAAACTGACCTCAATGCCTAATTACCATATGCTGAATGGGTGTTATTTTCTTTGAAAGTACTTCCTCTGTACATTGGTTTTAAACATCTGTTTACTTTCTTCACAGATGTGTTTCAGAAGTATTGTGATGTAGTGTCGGGCGGGAGGTAGCCTAGTGGGTAGAGTGTTTGGCCAGTAACCGAACAGTTGATGGATTGAATCCCTGAACCGACAACCCTAATTTGCTCCAGAGGCTGGCCCTGTATGTAGGCCGTCCTTGTAAATATGAATTTGTTCTTAACTTTCTTGCCTAGTTAAATAAAAGTACAACAAAAATAAAAAATTATAAAAAGACTGTTGAGGCGTCACATCTTTTATGTCATATATGTATTGACATACAGTACATCTCAGCTGGGTGAGCCTCTCTCTGACAACAACTCTGCCAACCCCCTCTGTTTTCTTAACGCTTCATCAAGACCTGACAGCTGGTGATAATTAAAACAACAAGCTCCTCTCTTCTGATGGAGCTGATCAACATGGCAACATGAAGATGATAACAAACGAATTGTAAACAAGCAAGGAACCAATGAAGGAGAAAGTTTTTCTCTTCTCCTTCATGCATATCATTAGGCCTTTTGTAAATGACTTGATTAGAAGAATACCTGTAATCCTTTACATTATATTACATTGGTCTTATACCTGTGTAGTTATTCCTTGTAGTAAAGTGTAATAACTATTATACAAAACTAATCTTTGATTAGTTACAGAGTATAAAAAGAGAGGACATTTCACCCCAGTATGGAATTACATACTCCACTGCAGCTAACAGCCAGGTCGCCAGTAAAGTGTAACAGCCAGACAACGCCTGGTCCCCAGCTAACAGCTAACAGCTAACAGCTAACAGCTAATAGTCAGGTCCCCAGTCCAGTCAGCCTGGTAGAAGAGTAATGAGAGGCATTAGAAGATGGTTTATGAGAGATTTTATCAAACACAAACGCACACACACAAAGGCCCATACACACTTTGCCCAAGGGTCTGTGCAATTTTCGATCGATAGCCACAGAGAGATTGCCAATCCCTAAGGCTGGAGGAGTACGACTTGCATACTTTGTGTGTGTTGTCCTGTTGGGATTCTATTTTCTTTGTTCATCTTTTTTTTTTCCTTTAATGTTTTTTCCAACAGATTGCGGTGCAGTAGCTGGAAGTCAGCCTGCTGTTGTCTCCCTTCTGGGTGGTGGAAAGCATCTCAGAGAAAGAGAGAGAGAATGGTGAATGGGTGTAAAACGTGCTGCCGAACCAGGGGTGGGGAGGCAGCTTGCTTATTGTTTCTGCTGCTGATTGCCGCTTTAAGGGTGGAGAAGTGTTGTAGATAGATGATCTTTATTACCAACTGGCTGACTATCATTACAGTAACACACAACACTGGAATCTGTCTCTCTCTCTCTTCTCTTCTCTTCTCTTCTCTTCTCTTCTCTTCTCTTCTCTTCTCTTCTCTTCTTTTCCTCTCTCCTCTTCTCTCGCTCCCCCGCTCTCTCTCTCCTCTTCCCTTCCCTTCTCTTCTCTTCTCTTCTCTCGCTCCCCCGCTCTCTCTCTCCTCTCCTCTTCTCTTCTCTTCCCTTCCCTTCTCTTCTCTCTCCCTCGCTCTCTCTCTCCTCTCCTCTTCCCTTCCCTTCTCTTCTCTCTCTCTCTCTCTTCTCTCCTCTCTCTCTCACTCTTCCCATCTCTCTTTCTCCATATCTCCAGGGAGAAGCAGAGCCTGCATTCTCTCTCACCTTGTGGCAATATGTCTTGGATATGAGTCGAGAAGAGGGATAGGGGAAAACACAAAGTGAATGCAGTGATGACGCAGGTAGAGGCTGCTCAGAATGGTAACGCTGCTGTAATGTCAATGGGGGAATGTCTTCATAAATGTCTGGTCTCAGGGGGATGGAGGAGAGGGTGCAGGGTGCGTGGATGGGCCTCTTTCTCTGTGTGGTCCGCATGAATAAATGCATGTGTTCCCGGTGCGGGGTCTGTTGGCTCATTATGCATGCGGCTGGCTCTTCGGCCCTTCCCGGGAGATGAAAGTTTGTAAACATGAATAACGATTAGGAACAGGTCTTTGGGCAGGTAATCTGCATGTGGGTTCTGCAGGCATGTTTACTGTACCCCACTCAATATGTATCCATTTGGAGGGGGGCATTGCATTATCATTTTGTTTGAGTACACATTCACACACACACACACACACACACACACACACACACACACACACACAGGTAACATTTGATCTCCTATCAGGGCAAATGGAATAGATTTAATTTCTAATTGGCTTTAAAGGAGATTAGGTCCAATGTAAGGAAAAATACTGAGCAAAGCAAAGACAAATAGATCTCATCTCTAGTGAGGCCAGCCCATGCTATTGACTGGACTTATTTAATATTCTCTGTTTGAAGAGACACACACCAGCAAGCTGCCTGCCGCCAGACCCTGGTTGGGTCTGTGGAAAGGGTACACACAAAACAACTTGCTCTTTTCATAAAGATATACAGTACAGTATGTTTGGGGTATTTCAGCACACTACAGGATGTACACTACAACAGAAGTATTTGAGGATGCTTGAGCCGTGTGCTTTTGTCTCTGAGGAGGTAAAAAGTCAGTGTCTGAGCTTTGTGTAAAGATCCACCCTGTCACATCCAGGAGAGTGCTGGGCATCAAGGGAACTGATAAATGAGAACTCAGGGTTTACAGATCTGATGCAGGGACCCTGGGGGCCTGACTTATTGACACATGGATAGGCCGCTGATGATTAATTAACAACACGGTGTGTTATCGCTCGGGCTGGACCGCTGGAGAGATGGAAGATCTGGAGGTGACATTGGTGTTAGGAAAGAAATAATCAAATCATAGCTATTCTGTAGGAGTCTGAGAATGCGTACCGAATGGCACCCTATTCCCTTTATAGTTTACTACTTTTGACCAGGGCCTGGTCAAAAGTAGTGCACTATATAAGGGATAGGATGCCATTTGGGATGCACTATGAGCCATACCGTCCCATCTTTCCCTACCCCTAGTGCTAACAAGCCTCTGTCGGCCAAGTCCCCCTCCCCAACACACCCCCCTTTTATGGATAGTCTTAAGACTTTAATCTGGATCCAGTGACAAGCTCATCCCCAGTCAATAGGGTAAATAGAAGCTCATGCTAGGGATGTGATTGTCCAATGGGCAGACATGCCCTGCATCTTAACACACAGCTCACCTTAAAGAATGGGTACTGAAGGTTTTTAGGATGAATCTGTAAAAAATACAATATTTTGCTTTTGATATTGTAAATTAATAACAGCAGTCATGTACAACTGCTCATTATCTATTCAATGCTACATTAAGATACACACTACATCACGGTCAGACCTACAATTAAAGATTGACCTCTTGTCTCTTTCAAACCTGCTGTCCCATTGTGACAAAGTGAAAATGCAGAGTTTCCATCAACCTCGTGCACAATGTAGATATCAAGGAACGGTATTGTAGTGGGTGAAACCATTCACTTCAGAAAAAGGGGTGATATAAATAAAGTGTTACTGAATTCATAAGAATATTTGCTGCCATTGTAGTAAGGTTGGTAATACGAGAGGTTGTCGGACTTACCATTTTTGTACTATTTTATTTGAAATAACAACTAGTGGGTTTTGAGTGCTTCTCCCCTATTTGGGAAGTTGGTCTGCCTGCTCTTCAGTCCGTGAGAGATATTCTGAGAGCAGTGAACATGTGGCTGTGACCGTCCCGTCAATGCTTGTCATCACTGTTTGATATCTTTTACTGCATATAAAAACCGAGTCAACCTGCAGTGTGGGTGTCCGTGTGCCTTTCTTCTGGGGGGCTATGTGAAGTTGGACCATTATCAAAACCTGACTGCATGTTAAGGTTACCAATGTTCTTGAACGTTCACAAGTAATAGTCTCAGTCAGTAGAGACATCTGTCACCTGCATGTTCTGTCTGTGTTGTGTATCATTCCTCAGTCCTATCTGCAGTCACATTCCCGGGCTGTGGAGCATCTCTTCTCTGGAACATCTCTTCTCTGGAACATCTCTTCTCTCTGTGGATCCCCTGGTTATCAGTGTGCCTTATAACTCCTAATCTGTCTTTGTTAGGCCCACTGCGACTGCTCTCGCTCCTGGCTTGCACAAGACTGATCACCCCTGTCTCCAGCATCCAGCCTAGCTGCTAAAATTACAACTTACATGCACTTTGTAATTGTCACAGGTGCCACTTTTATTCAGCCCCTCGCCCAGCCTCTCAACTCATATAGAGGTGTCGAGTCTTGACTTTCATTAAAAGTTAAGACAGTTATATTATCAAATCGATTATCTAGGCTTAATGATTATGTGATTAAACTTACCATCTAAACATTAATTAACTAGGAAGTCAGAGCACCACTGGAATCTGTCATTTACAGAGTTACCAATTCCAGGAAATAACTCTTTGGATATTTTATCTTATAACAGTCACTTATTAATCGCCACCTTATCTCGATCAGTCTCATTCTGAAGGTCATAACTTAATCAGAATTATTCTTATACCTAATCATTCATTTTATACAACATTTACATGCATAGCTCCTAATTTTTTTTATCCTTTCATTAACTAAACAAGTCATTTAAGAACAAAGTCTTATTTGCAATTACTGCCTACGCCCCTGGAGAAAATCAGGGTTAAGTGACAAGGACACATTAACAGGTTTTCACCTTGTCGGCTCAGGGATTCGATCCAGCTAGGCTACCTGTCGCCCACTACCTGCAGCCTAATTGGGAAGTGTATACAAACAAAGATAATGTTATGTTGTGATACTGTCTTTCCTGGTGTCCCCCCCCCCCCCATCTCTGCTAGGGCTAGTGTCATGACAGAGGTCTCAACGTGGCTTTTATTCAGCCCCTCGCACAGTCTCTCAACTCATATAGAGGTCTCAACATGGATTTTATTCAGCCCCTCGCCCAGTCTCTCAACTCATATGGTCTCAACATGGCTCTCGTAGAAATGGCAAGGTGGAAAAGCGAGTTGGAATTTTGGTCACAGTTTAGAGCGATACTGTAGTAGGAAACAGAATGTGGATATAACTAAAGAAATAATGACTTAATTTAGTAATTCAAACGGAAGGCAATATTCTAAAAGCTGCATTGGGCATACAGTATAACACCTCTCTGGAGCCTGTAATACAGTTGAAAGGTTGTAGTCTGATTGCATAATGGTACAGTATGCAGATGAGTCATGTCATGTAACCTATTGTACCATTGCCCTCTGAAACCCTCTAATCATAGTACTGCAGTTGTTAACCTGATCAGGATGTCAAAAGTCATCATCGTTTATCGTATCTTGATTAGCTTGTGTGCACTCAATCAATTATGCAGATTACAATCATATTTTATAGGTCAAAAGATCATACAGTGAATCACCACCCAGCGGACCAAACTGGTTGAAATGACATCATTACTGTTTGAAATGTAGTAACATCACTTCAACCAGTTTAGCCCAGTTTCTTATATCTAATACTAGAAGTTACATATTATCTTATGTCATTCAACCGATCAAAGTGATTGACCAAACTCTCGCCAGAGGCACCCTTTCTATCATCTCCCAAAGGGAGGCTGTAGGCTAATCACTAAGCCTATGGTAAGAACAGCTCTAAACAGACGTTATAAAGATGTCAATGACCAGTAAAGATTCATTCAAGTCAAGGGAGAGATCTTGTGTCCTGCCCCGTGGAGCTGTGTAGAGCCCTGTCTTCCTACAGAAACAGGCTAGAGGCTTGAGGATACAGGTACAGGTTGACCTTGTCTGCTTTAATCCCTCATTGGGAGGGGATCTCTCTGGATAACATGGATCTCTGTGGCTTTCCTCCATTCCTCCATCCCTCCACCCTTACATGTTTTATCCCATCCCAGAACACTGCAGACTGTCTACTCTGTCCCAATCTCCATGGGCAGTGCAGCAAGTGGTTCAGGGCTCAGCCAAAACCACTGGAAGAAAACCCTCCAGGTAATTAGACTATAAGCTCTGGGAACCACTCTATCCCCCAGTCTGATTACATGATCAAGCGCTAGATTGGCTAACCCCACTATATACATGCCAGTGGTGGCTGATGGCACTTTAAATGGGGAGGACAGGCTCATAGTAATGGCTGGAATGGAATGGTATCAAATGTCAAACACCTGGTGTTCCATGTGTTTGATACCATTCCATTCACTCCATTCCATCCATTATTATGAGCCGTCCCTCCCCCACCAGCCTCCTCTGATACATACACAACGTGGAAGTGGCAAATCCAATTATAACAGCATATATTGTAGTGATGAATTGTGGATTGTCACTCGTCCTCAGTTGAATGGGATGGAGACAAGCCCACAACATGTGGCGGCATGGCTGAGCTAATGCAATGTGACATTGTCGTGAGTGGCTTTTCACACCTCTTTCATTATATAATTTGATCCTTTTCAAGAATAAAAAAATCTACGTTTGTGTGACATTTATTGTCATTTGGAAGAAAGGAACAAAAAAATAACAATTTCAGCTTCTATAAAATGTATAGAGCAAAAAATACTAACTTCATTCACATATTAAGATTTACGAGAGATTGTGCAAAACTATACAATGTAAACAAGGAAACTAACAAGCCCATTTCAATTATCAGCATCACCTTATGGGGGAGAAAAGCTGTAGGTCAGTGAGGAAGAGTCCCTTTTGCAGTCCTGAGCTGGTCCTCCATGTGAATGGATGCGGGTACACTAATTTGATTTCACGGCATGCCGTTGAAGATGCATTAATCTTTCCCAGACCATCACACGCCCCTGAGCAGCTGGAGAAAGAGGGAGAGTGAGATGAAGGGAGAGAGGGAAGCGGGGTCGGAGCGAGGGAGGGAGCTACGTGCCTCCCATGCTAACGGTGTTCTCCTGCCAACCAAAGAGCAGAGCTGAGCAGAGCATCCCTCCAGGCAGGCAATGTAAACAGTGCACACCATCTCTAAATCACATTCACACTCTCTCATCCTCTCTCTCTCTGTCGTTCTTTCTTTCTCTCTGTATTTCTCTCTCGTTTCGTTCTCCTTCTCTCTTCCCCATCTCTCTCTCTCTCTCTCTCTCTCTCTCTCTCTCTCTCTCTCTCTCTCTCTCTCTCTCTCTCTCTCTCTCTCTCTCTCTCTCTCTCTATCCAGCCCCTTCACAGCACTCCAGTAATGAGAACATAGAAAGAGATGGTCAGTTTGATTCTCCTGGCATTGTCAGTGATAGTAGTGTTTTTCTTTATATGAAGTAGACTGTTGTAGGTCTCGCTACTTGTTGCAGGGTTTACTAATAGCTATGGTGCTGTAGAATCTAGATGTTCCGTTGTGTTTTTGCTGGTATGGTTACATTGATTTTTCTACTCAAACATGGAAAGATGTCTTGAAATTACAAAAAAAATTCATTAAATATATGTGAATAGGTTGTAATGTTTCTAAAACTTTTGTCACTCAATTTATTTTTGGTTTTCAAAGTATTGTGTTGCATTTCAAAGAGCACTGCAATGACTGTAACAGAGAGCTATTATTATGGTGTGCAAGGCCATCTATCCTCCATATATTGCCTGCATCCTATAGGCTGGCCAGACAACTGTGTGCAATAATTCTCATATCTCACTTTGCAGCAAAGTGAGGGAGAAAAAAGATCCTTACATGAGAAATGTCCACCGGTCGATTTTTGGTCATTTGAAATCAAAGAACGAGGAAGAGAAGAGAGAAATTAGATAAATGTGTCTAGCTACCAACCACAGTCAACTGTCTCACTGGAAACCCCTCACCACAGCCTACGCCGACCCCCACCCCCTGTCCCATTGGCCCACCCAACTGCTGTTTGGCTTAAGGCATCAGAGCTGTCTGCCAACGGCTTCTTTCTTGTCTTGTTCCGGATCCATTTAAACTACTAGGCCGGCGGTGGACGCATCAAACGCTACGTGCCACGCAGGATCCAGACGACCTCCCCTCCCGGGTTTCAAAGGAGATTATAAAGGCATGACAATATGAAAATGCTCTTCACAGGGGTCTGTGAGGAGGCAATTTCCATCATACCCATGTCTATTTCGCTATGTGAAAAAATACACATTTCTCTGATGTTTCTGAATGCAGAGTGTCTGTTGCTACTGAAGCTTGCAGAGAGGGGTGAACAGATTGACCTGGTATTAAATTAGGAGGTGCGACTGTTTTTTTAATCACTCTCTTATTTGGTAAACACCCCTGGGATATGTAATCATAGCGATGGCAATGTCCTGGACTGTTCTGATAGCATTCATGGTTTCAGAGATATTTGTTCAAATAAGCTTTGCTGGTTGTCCTTGTTGATTGATTATGGCTCTATGGTGAACCTACTGTATAGTGTGAGATTTATTGTGATTTTAGCTTGCGTAGTCGGCAAACTAGAGTGTACAACAATGTTCCGTGGTCCTGATGTCAAGTGAGAATAACAAAACCATGATGAGGTAGGTCAGGAAGACTTGGTGGCTTGAACATTTCACCAAGGGCTTAGATGATAATCGAAAAAACAATCCATCTCTATGTTTGGGTTACGGTGATAAGGGGCTAAATTCAGGAGCTGCATGCATGAAGGTCGACTCTGCACGTCCGAATTTGATTAGCTGCTCTTGCTGGGTAAATGAATTAATCCTGCCTATTGTCCTTGAGATGTATTTACCTAGAACCCTTGTGGGAGAGAGGAAGTTAATTAAGATCATGGTATGGGTGCGTTTCTGTGTCGCTGCTTGTAAACGTTGTGGTTTCTCAACCCTTAAGCCTGCATGGGCCATCGTATCTAGTGAAAGTGTAATTTTGTGAGGAAATGTTATGCCGCCCATTTGATTGGAACTGAGATTGTTAGTATTTTGCTCTCAATATCAAATCTTAATTACAATTACAGTTATTTTCGTCGACAATAGATGTGAATGATTTTGCATTCTGAACTTGAGTCCAAAGGAAGTGTTAAAGGAGGACGTAAAGGACCTCAGACTGCTCCTGGGATTGGAGAATATCTGTCTGTATTTGATAATATTAATACTCAGATCAGTGTTAATATTTGTTTTGGCTGTGGAGGAGACTGGTGTAATTCTGGTCTGTAGTAAGTAAGCATTGTCTTAGGCTTGGTTAGGGAATCCTGGGTCAAAATAAGTATTTGTGAAGAATGAATGGCATCATGAAATATTGACAACAACCCCAACTCCAAACTAAAAGTTAGGTAGAGGAGTTTCTAACTGTGTGGAGATATTCAGATATACGTACAGAGCGGAGATACTTAGATATAAATAAAGATTCACAGATATATAAATGTTTAGTTATATATGATATACTGTATGTGATATATCGTATATGTTTTTTTGTTTTCTATGTTGTTCAGTCAAGTCAATTTGCTTACAATGGAAAGCTGGGGGAAACTTAGACTTGAGTGCTGACAAATTGCACAGAGAGAATAGACTTCTCCTTGAACATGCCAGGTAGTCTGATTTAAATCCAGGACACGGGGTCAATAAAGTACTCTCTCTAGGGGATTAGTGTGTGCTGTGCAGCTAATAGAGAGAGGTCCCACCGCAGTTGAGCTGCTACAGACATGATTGGAGTGAACCCCTTAGCTAGTGACAGCCCCTGCCTAGATGTTAATGTAAGTCAGCATAACTGCACATGCCATTAAAGAAGTGCATGCGTTATCAGAGAGTGCATACATATTTCTCAGAGTAATACCCCTAACAACACAACCCCGCACAACACACCCATACAGCCTGTTGGCTCCGGCAACACGCCCTGTGTAAAAAGTGGCACACTGGTTGTGGAAGATCACACACTACAAGAGGTGTTGGGCACGTCGTCAACTGACCTGTGTGGCGTGTGTGGCGTGTGTGTGATTCGTGTCTTTGTGAAAAAGGTCATATGGCCGAAAGCGAGGTTTGATCTATTCATCAAAGTCACACCCGGAATTGCTGCCACCTCGTTCCTCATTTATGTTCCCCGACCTTTCGCCAGGTGAGTTGAGGTCAGGTGTGTTGTCAGTGGTGTAAAGTACTTAAGTAAAAATACTTTCAAGTGCTGCTTAAGTAGTTGTTTTTGGTATCTGTACTTCACTTTACTATTTTCATGTTTGACAACTTTTACTTTTACTTCACTACATTCCTTACCTGAGAAAATAATGTACTTTTTACTCCATACATTTTCCCTGACACCCAAAAGTACTTATTACATTTTGAATGGTCCAATTCACACACTTATCAAGAGAACATCACTGGTCATCCCTACTGCCTTATCTGACTAAACACAAATGCCGTCTGGCATTGTGTCGTCTGGTTTGCTTAATATAAGGAATATATTTACTTTTACTTTTGACACATAAGTACATTTCATAAATTATATTTACTTTTGATACTTAAGTATATTTAATACTTTTACTCAAGTAGAATTTTTACTGGGTGACTTTCACTTTTACTTCTATTAACGTATCTTTACTTTTACTCAAGTATGACAATTGGGTACTTTTACCACCACTGTGTGTTGTGATCTGCAGTTAGCAGCAGTGGAAGACATATATTATGGTACTCCTGCAACACAAAGACTGAGAACTGTAGAGATCCTATCACCTAAAAGCGTCAGCTAAAATAAGCCGGTTGAGTTGGATTGCATCATCTGTGTGTGAAAATATCCTCTCTTCGCACCTAACAGTGCCGTTTGGCTTAGCAAGCAAAATGT
This sequence comes from Thymallus thymallus, assembly GCA_023634145.1. NCBI lineage: Eukaryota > Metazoa > Chordata > Actinopteri > Salmoniformes > Salmonidae > Thymallus > Thymallus thymallus. The sequence continues at coordinate 25,888,962 of CM042400.1, forward strand.
TGATGGGTGAATTCATCACTCAATATGTTGCAGACTATCAGCAGTTAACAGTGTGTGGCAGATGATCTTGATTCCCTTCAGCTCCTCCTGAGGGAAGAATCAATTCTCCAATCTGTGAAGTGCAACTGTGTGCGAAACACCATCGTTGATACCATGCTGTTATGGTAGAGGCCAGATCTATGAAATGTAGCTTTAGGCAGCATATGGGAATAATACAAATATACAATGTTAGATATACTAAAATGAAGGAGCTGAGTTCTTTCTCAGGTACAGTAAACTGAAACGTCGCTTAATTATTTTCCTGTGCAATGTAATGCCCGAGCATCAAGATTTTGCTCACCGTGAGTATTTCTCCACATTTCCCTGGTTGTGAAATCCAGTTGGTAAAACAATCCCTGGATGAGTCGTTATTTGTGTTTCTTCTTTTTGTTTTCTCTTTTCTTTCTCTTTTTAATAAACCCCGGTCAACAGCAGTGGGTCTTCCCTGCCACCGTCGCACCAAAACAACCCTCGATTCTCTAATCCCAGATTCCATTATGTTTCTTTATTGTTATTGTTCCTTCCCTCTGCTGGTAGAAAAATAAACTGCCTTATTAAAGCAGTAAATCTAATCATTGGCCTGAAAGAAAGAGCACTGATTCTTTCTCCAGCTGCTGAATAAAAATGAATCTCATATTCTCCTCTCCTAATTATGTAGAATGGAATCAAGTTTCCAATATTAGCCTGCTGCTACACACACACAGGCTACACATCCTACTGGGATGATCATGTACTGCCCTGATGGTGCAATATGCCATAAATGAAGAAATATGGTGTTTAAAGTTTCATTTCTCTGCATGGGTGGTTATTTCACTTCAGTGTTTCCCATTCACCACATGGGGTTGAAGTTTGCTGCAATCATCCCTTCATTGTAGAGAAATAACAGTCAGACAGTGTGCTTTCAGAAAAACTATAGGGAATGTTGATGGGAATGTTCCTAACATTTCTCCCAAAGGCGGTCCAAATTTACAGGTCCATCTGAATGGCGCTGCATGGTCAATCCGACGTCTGCATTGGCCGTGCAGCATTTACGGTGATATGGCCTTTGCAGAAGTCAAGGCATTCATACTTCTTGCCCTTCGCGGAGCAGCGTGGTTCTCTGTGGTAAGATAAAAAATGTGAAATTACAGCTAATTTAACTATTTATTAGGCGTACACTTTATTTCTACATTAACCAGCTTTTACTACCTCCTCTCTTTGCATACACTTTGAAGACCATTGCTTTGTGAAATAAAAATCTAATTGCCATGGCTAGTTTGCTGGTCTACCACTATATACCCTCTTTATTAACATTTAATTGGCACCCCTACTCTGTTGTGGCCAATCTCACACTATAACATTAATGTATGGCTTTGTTTACTACTTTTGCACACACTGCTTCAACAGTTATTCATCTTTGGCACCTTATTACAGTTATTTGCAATGAGATAACTATTTTCCCGGCTCTATCTCTACCTACTAGGAATATGTTTGTTGAGAACGATATGAGTGGGAGACATTGTCATAACTCCTGCCCTGTATTACTGTCATGTTATAGAGCTGAGATATAATTACTGCATATGAATAATGCTAGGCAATATCTCCTTCTTAAAGATACCGCATATGAATAATGCTACGCAATATCCATCTAAATTATCCGGGGAGGCTAAATTGGCCCCTCAAGGTAATTTAAGCCCTCTGAAATTGAAACTATTTGATAAATTAGTTTAAGTTTTAGGCCTAGATTGTTTTCGCACACATATTTAATTTCTCAGTATATCATGTTCTTTGACAACAATTCAATGGAGGCACAGTTCATAAATGGAATTGACCACTCTTTCTAACTACCCAGCATGCGGCTTGCCCAGCAAAGAGAAATCTGTTCTGGTCCAGTTACCTCAGGATCACAAATGTTAAGTGAGAGAAGTCTAAGCGTTAAACCGAAATAGATGTATTTCACTATAACCTAAGTGGGTTTTGGAGATGGCGGATGAAGGATAGGAGAAAAAGCCACTTCAGACTATTTTGATACATCCTAAGAACCTTGAACAATATTGATGATAAGGAAACCTTCATTTGTAAGGCCTTGAACCTCAGATGTAACCTGAATGATTGTAATGACCGCAATCTAGCATCAGATAAATGTTGTTTTTTTTGCTATGAAAAGGGCCACACTGTATATAGTCTGTGGAGTTTGACCTTGTTGTAAAATTGAGCGGCCACAAAATGGAAGTCAGTGTTCTCAATATTTCTCCATTTTATTTCTACTTTATTGTCCGACTGTCCCAAAGGAACCGTTAAAGAAACGCTCATTGTACAGTAATTCCAGGATTATTCTTTACATGACCATTTCCATAATACTAGAAAAATATTTATATAGTACTTGGATTCCCCTGAGGCGTTGACACCCCCTGTATCTGCTTCTCATTGGCTGGGTCTCTCCTTGAGGGACTGAAGCCGTCTCCAAATATAAACCACTGATATGCAAACATTCCAATGAGGGGACTTATCTGTTCCTAGCCCTCGTTTTAGCATCTTAGCTCTACTTCTGCCCCGTATTAACATATTTTCCTCTTACATTGAGATCATAATCCAATTGTATGTCCTTGAAAATGGATAAACCAAGCAAAAATTATTTTTCAGCGACGGCACGGAAATGTTTTAGCATTGTGCACCAGTAATCCAATTAATAATAGCACTCAGCAGTCAAATTTAAATGAGGGGACGTTGCTCCTCTCTCCTGCTGACATTCAGGCTTTCTGTGGGAGGTTGTCAGCCAGCGTTACCCACTGTGGATGGTCAGGAGCACAGAGCCAGGCTTCATGACTATTAGATGAGAAGATCTGAGCCATCACAAGGACACTCTGCTCTCTAGTTATGAACCTTTCTTACTGTATGGATCAGCAGTATCATCAACTAACCACTGGGCAAAAACTGGTGAATCAACGTTGTTTCCATGTCATTTCAACAAAAATATAGATTAGGTTGAATCAACATGGAAAACTGATTGGATTTGCAAAAAGTAATCAACGTAAGGGAATTTCATATTATTTTTCACGCAACTTTGAACCTAAATCTAATGACATGGTGATTTGTTATCTTGATTTTTTATTTCACATTGAATTTACATTAGTTGACAAGTCAACCAAATGTAAATAAAAAATAGACGTTGATTCGACGTCTGTGCCCAGTGGTTAAACACCATCCTGAAATCCATATTTTGTGGAGACACATTATACATTGCATATATGACTGTCCTCCCTTCTCTATTAAGGGAGTAAACATTATTTATAATAGGAGTTACATGGAGAAAATGGGTGGCCCTCCCTTCAGCAAAATATGTTTTACCTAAACCTTATTTTTGTAAAACATTTTTAGAACGCTTGAAACAAAAAGTGACCCTCCCCTATACCCAAAATAATATTTAAAACATAAAGTGGATAACAGAAAACGTCTACCGTTTGTTGGACAGACCAGCAGTTTTAGAAACTGTTCTTCGTCCTGTAAGCATTACATGGCAACGCAGGAATTTTGCGGACCAGAAGGTTGTGGGTTTGCAGACCACCTTGGACAAGAGTAAGGGTAGAAAGATATCCGTTATAATAAAAGCATTGCATGAATCTAACATCGTATTTGCAGGTCTGAGAAAAAATGGCCTTTTAAAAAACACTTCAAAAACACAGCAGAATCTTTTTCAATACCACACAAACGACAGAATTTACATGACATAAAAAACAAGTCAACAGCTTAATCAATATTGATAGTGACAGAATTAGATTACTTCACAAGCAAAATCTATTTTGTTGTCTCCTCGGCTATAAAAGGTTGTAGCTCAGCTTCTGAATGTCAAAGAAACTCAACAATGATATCCCCATATGCATAAGAGTCACGTCTACAGCTTGTTTCTAGCACAAAGCATTCCGGACCAAGGCTCTGTTATAGATCACTTTTCAAAATCTTAAGCTAACAAGGGCTAGGCCTGTGCTTTTTGCTATTTTCTTTAATAAAATGTAGGCCTATGGCATACCCTCTCATACCCCTCAATTCTGATTCCCTTGCACTGGTTCTATGCACACTCACTAGACTCTACCCACACACTCACACATACTACACTGACACTCCAACACACACACATACAGACACACTACATACACTCACACACACAAAACACACACACACACACACACACACACACATGCATATTGACGCCACACACACACACATAGACACACTTTCACACTCTTCACATACACTGCTGCTACTCTGTTTATTTATATATCCTGATTGCCTAGTCACTTTTACCCTCACCCACATGTACATACTGTATTACCTCAACTACCTCAACTACCTCGTACCCCTGCACATTGACTCAGTACTGGTACTCCTCATATATAGCCTTGTTATTGTTTTTATTGTCTTACTATTTACTTTTTATTCAGCAAATATTTGTCTTACTTTTTTAACTCTGCATTGTTGGGAAAGGGCTCGTAAGTAAGCATTTCACTGTAAAGTCTACACCAGTTGTGTTCGGCGCATGTGACCAATACATTTGATTTGATGTGAATTTGAGTAGGCTATTTAAGGAGGCAGGCTATTTAAAGAGTGCATGGTGGGTGGAGGAATTGGCCAACAAATCTATGGATATAGCAGCCTATAGACGTACGAAGAATCACTACTGTAAGTCGCTCTGGATAAGAGTGTCTGCTAAATGACTTAAATGTAAATAACTAATTTAATCTGTCAAACAGGTAGACCTAACTCTAATTTCTTAAATAGGAAGACATAGGCTCCAACACAAAGCCCTCTTGTTGTTAGTAAAGTCTAATTAAAATGAATACGTTTTAAATTAATTATTCCTACTCAATTTTGCCTACTCTCCATGACCTGTCAAGTTCCGATTGACTGCTGCTTCAAGTTTCAGCACCACAATGTAAGTTACTCGAAACTAGCTTATTGTGAGGTCAATAACTCTGATAAAGTAGTAGGAAGATATCAAAGTTGACCTCCGGTCCTCCTCCTCATCTTCACTCTCTCCTTCTCAAACAGAACAGGCTAGTCCGCGCGCAAGGTCTAATCAACATTTTTTTCCGGAAGAAGCTTTTGACTTTCCTCCTGAACTGTTGCCAACAAAAAAGTTTTGGATTAGCAAGAACAGAGCAGGTCAGGGCTCAGGGCTGGAATATCCATTGCAGATTAGTTTTATTTACACCATACCAGCAGCTATCTAAGAAACATAACTTTGCTCTGTGCTTGTCCGAGCATGCACTTCGTAGCCTATAGCCTATGGATCATTTGATTGAGACCAACCTAAATAGCCTATAGGCGCACTTGATATTGTACACCCAGCAGAGAATCAGAGATGAGGGTTGGTATCGGGCATACATCGATGTATAGCCTAAAAAAATGAATTCTTTGAAATATTGACATTTCATCAATTGCAAATTACATGACCCTTCCTCCAGGTAACCATTCTGTAAATTTCTTCATCCTCCTGCACGTCTTTTTTGTTTCCTATCTTGTGCTCATTAGTCAGCCGCCACAAAAGGAATTCACAATTCAGCCAGCATTCATTTTCATTTTTCATGGAAATATCAATTATGCTCCATAATGGGAAGCAGCCCTGCACACAAGCTGGAGGGGATCAGGGACCCTCTCTCTGCAATCATCCCAAATCTCCCTCCCATCCCTCCCTTCGTTCCTCTACTTAGTTCGTTAGTTCGTTAAGAGATCCATACTTTCTAATTAGTACAGATGAGGAAAGGGACTTCATTAACGGCCGACTATGAATCATTATCTGGTGTAATTGGTCCTCCAGTCCCCCAGGAGGTGCCCTGCTCCAGCCCGCCCAGCTGGAAGAGCCTTCAATGGCACAGTGTCCCAATAATCTCTCCTTCCTCCTAACGTGTGCACTCGTTCACTAGTCCCCACACATTTAAAAGGATTGGATCGGTGTTGGCATGGGCTAAAGGGAGTTTCCATATGCCAGGGAGGTACGTGAGGATGGAGGGGGGGGCAAATAGATATATTTTTCTGCATATTCATCTAAGCATACCCTTTTACTTGTTCAATTTGTAATTTTAATTCATGATGGACATTGATTCTTTAAGAACTTTTATGCCTTAGGAGTTAAGCACAACTGCCACACTTTTATATAGTATCAAGAATTAAATACATTTTAGTATTTTCTAAAACAACCTTGCCAGCTAAGATAGTTAGACTAGCTACTCTAACTTGATTGACAGTCTGAAATGGCTTGGTAGCTAGTTATGGGGTTGGGAGATTATGAACCTATATAGTTGGAAAGCCAACTTCATAACATTTCTATGCTAGTATTACTGTCACGGATCCCCCTGGTACTGTTGCTCATTCCGTGCACCAGTTCCAGAGGTCTACATCACTAGGCTGGGAGGAGCACCTTCAGTCACAGACTGATCCCACCACGGTGTGCCAGAGAGCGCTACAGGAGGTCCTTCCTGCCAGCGACTATTAAACTATTTAATGCCTCACCGGAATGCCGTGCTGTCGTCAACATAGACCTGGAACTGTTGGGTTGTTAGGACCTAGTTTAACAATTATGCATCCATCCGTGAGTAACTCTGGTCTGTAATCACTCATTCACTCAGGACTTATTTATTCATTCAGGTCTGTATATACATATTAATGTACAGTTGTTATATCATATCACGCGCAATATTGTAAGTAATTCTTGGACTGAACTTACGTAGTCATTCACTCAGGAATGCATATTAGTATCCTGTCAGTCTTTTTTCATTGCTTTTAGTATATCGAATGTGCAATACGTCCATTTATCTGTAATTAAACCCTGCACACTAAGGACTGTATTTTAAGGGAATTACTATTATTACCCTAAATTATATCATACACACATTTAGCTATTTAAGTATCTCTTCCTGTCATATACCTGTACAGTTAATGTAACCATGCAAATATTCACTTACCTGTAAATTAACTGTATATTTACCTGTACAGTTAATTTAACCACTTACCTGTTCATTTAACCAATCTGTATATTAAGTCAACTATTATTACCCTCAGTTATATCATACGAACTTTTAGCTATTTAAGTATTTCTCTGCCATCGACCTGTATAGTATAGTTAACCATGCACCATCAACCAATGTATAGTGTACATATTCAGCCATCCACCCATACTATGTAATGTCTTTTGATAGCTTTTCATACTGCCGCTCTATATATGGGGCGGCAGGTAACCTAGTGGTTAAAGTGTTGGGCCTGTAACTGAAAGGTTGCAGGATCAAATCCCCGAGCTGACAAGGTAAACATCTGTCGTTCTGCCCCTGAACAAAGCAGTTAACCCGCTGTTCCTAGGCCATCATTGTAAATAAGAATTTGTTCTTAACTGACTTGCCTAGTAAAATAAAGGTTAAATTAAAAAATATATATAGTGTATTTGTCTTTTGTATATTTTCATTCTGGCGTTTTCCAACTGGGATCAATAAAGTATCTATCTATCTATCTACCTACCTATCTACCTACCTATCTACCTACCTACCTACCTACCTACCTACCTACCTACCTACCTACCTACCTACCTACCTACCTACCTACCTACCTACCTACCTACCTACCTATCTATCTATCTATCTATCTATCTATCTATCTATCTATCTATCTATCTATCTATCTATCTATCTATCTATCTATCTATCTAAAGAAGCCAGACTACGGTTTGCAACTGCACATGGGGACAAAGATCGTACTTTTTGGAGAAATGTCCTCTGTTCTGATGAAACAAAAATAGAACTGTTTGGCCATAATGACCATCGTTATGTTTGGAGGAAAAAGGGGGACGCTTGCAAGCCGAAGAACACCATCCCAACCGTGAAGCACGGGGGTGGCAGCATCATGTTGTGGGGGTGCTTTGCTGCAGGAGGGACTGGTGCACTCCACAAAATAGATGGCATCATGAGGAAGGAAAATTGTGTGGATATATTGAAGCAACATCTCAAGACATCAGTCACGAAGGTAAAGCTTTGTCGCAAATGGGTCTTCCAAATGGACAATGACCCCAAGCATACTTCCAAAGTTGTGGCAAAATGGCTTAAGGACAACAAAGTCTAGGTGCCCTTGTTCCCCAATGGGCCTAATGACTCTGCCAGTCATTTCCTTTCAAATCCAAGTGCACACTTCGGTAGGAAGGAGGGATAATTGGGACATAGCCGTGTGCACTGCTGATGATGCCCAACTTTCTCTGCTGCAGTGAGGCAATTAATCTTTTCTGTGTCAGCATGTGCTAACAGATTCCTATTAATCATGTTTTAGGAAGTGTTTGGATGTAATAGGGGTCTGTCTTAAGGAGATTAATTTGGTATAAAAATGTATTCTGTGTCACTACAGGGCATATTGTTGCTTGGGAATGTATTACAATGTTGGCGATGCTAGCTACCTCACTCATGGGGATGCATTTTAGGACTTTATGAGAATGTCGTTAGATTTGCTTCATCCCCCCCATGATCTGAAAAATATTTGCTTTGTAATAGTTTTCCATGTCCAACCCAGCTGATTTTTTCTCTGGTTAAAAGTCAATAGTGCGGACAACATTTGCAAACCATAAAGCATCAGGAGAGGCTTAATCTAAATGGAGAAACATCTCCCGTTCCAGACCTCAACATCAGTGGTGAATTAGCATGTGCTAACAACCTTAATGTTGATTAGTGCCAAACCTGTTTAAAGCCCAAAACCAAGAAGGGATCTGGTCAACTATGGAAGAGAGAGAAAGAGAGAGAGAGGGAGAGGGAGAGGGAGAGGGGACTGGCTGGTGCATGGCCCATCACCCTCCAACACATCAATCTCATGCCTGTGTCAGCCTCACTTTGATAATTAGCCCACTAAGATCACACACTGAAACATTCATTTTTTTCCTCTTCCAATCCTGACTGTTATTGCTCTCTCCAAGTCCCGCATTCTTGGTCCCTCTCATTCACATGGTGATTAGCATGTTTGACTGTGCAACGTGATGCAGTCTAGTCTCTCTGAAAATGATTTCCTAATGCTGATTGCTAATTGAAGAATTAGAAAGTCAATTAGAGTGCTGGAGATCCAATTAAGGAGGAATTGAATTAAAATCTCACTCCAAATTCGATTGGCTCCCTCCAATTTATAATCTCCTGAAGGCTCAAATTCACTCTCTGTGTGTGTGTGCGCGTGTGTAAGTGTGTGCGTGCGTGCGTGCAATGCTTTGCTTTGTCCCCTAAAATGCAATTGGCATTCAAAGCACATCTGACTGATCGATTTAGATTCAATCACTGTCACTTCCCTGGCTCTATGTGAAAGATGAAAAAATTATGTAAACTTACTACTTGAATGCTTTCAGGAAAGCCTCCTCTAAACAAAGAAAGTCCTCTCGTCTTTTTTCCACCATTCTGAGGAAAGGACACCACAGTAGAGCCGCTAATGTAAGGCCTGCAGACTAGTACTGTAAGGAACTGAGCTGCTGCTTTGTAATCAAGGATGAGCGGTGCCTCCAAGGTCTTAGTTAAGCACCTCACCACCATTCTGTAAGGAATTGACAGCGAAATGAAGATGTCACTGATGACAAACTGGTCTGTGTGCACAGGCTTGCTCCTCATCAGTTATATTGTCAGAGTGTGAGGCGTGCTCCGTCTGTCGGAGAGTTATGACTCCCTGGTAGCACTGTAGCCGTCTCACATCATTGTTTACCTGTTGGTGTACCTCATGGACTGGTAGGGGCGGAGGTTGGTTAATTATAAATAACAATAGCCCTGTAGCAGCAGATAAAGCTAGATTCTATCTAATCCTAGAATTTGATGCATGATGCAGCGAAGACACTTTGTGGCATCACTGTGGGGGTTCTGTGACAAACAGCTGTGTGAGAAATTAAATCTGCCCTGGCTAACTATAATCTATAGTTTATCCCACTCCATTCTGTTTTTATTTTAATACATTATGGGTACCGCTGACTGTTGCAATTTTTTCCCCCGACCTCACAATTGTTCCTCTGCCTGCTTTTTAGTGCTTTGAGTAGATCCATGAAAATGATTGATAGAGCGATTGGAAGGATGGATATCTGAGTGAAGAATAGACTGAGAAGTAGAAATATGACTTGACAATCCATATTGTAATGTTTAAAAAATATATATTATGAGATTCATACTTTTTATCTAACCCTTAAATGGATCACAGGTCTCCCCTCTCTGTAATGTGTTTAAAAAAGAGCTCTTCAAATAGATTGAATATTCATTGGTTCAGTATTCTGTGGGCTCTGCTAAGCTTGTTATCCCCCTGTGGTTATCTAAAGCACCTTCGCTCATTGACAAGGCTAGGATAAACCCCCCTGGTTGATCTACTACTTCTTTCCATGGTTGACAGAGAGATTGCTGAAACAGGACAGGGTGAATTTTCTCAGCAGCTTTCTATGAAATTGCAGCAATGATAGATTAGACTACTGTTTCAAAAAGAGACCGCTGGTCAGGCTTTGATTGTTTATTTTTAATACATGGTACGCATATGTGTGTGAAGCTTGTGTGAAGCTTGCATGCATGCGTCCGTCCGGCTGTTCATGCATGCCTGTTTGTATGTTAAATCATTTGGCACGTTTGATTTTTTGGCCTAAATTCAATCAGATCAAGCGTTAACCAGCAATAGCCGGCACCCGCATAGCTGGTGTTTTGGCGGTGTCTGAGGTTTAACTGCTTTGAAGCTGTCAAATAGGTGAGTGGCTGCTCTGTGTGGTCATTCACGAAGCCACGCTTATCCCACTCACGTTAAAAGTTCAGAACAAGAAAGTGTAGAAAGTAATGAGACTCAAATTGAAAATCATTAAATTAAGTGATTCATACCAGCCTAATCGAAGTGTATATTACATCACATATTCCAGTGTTTGAACTAGTAACAAGGCTGGGATTATTACTAATACAACTCGGCGTATCCAATGGGAATGCTTGTTTAATTGCCGAGAGCCGTTTGCTGATTTGACAGCTCCAACGCATTTACACCTCCGTCATCGCCTAAATAAAAACAATGAAACTGTTATGCAGTTCTCGGTTATCGCGGGTTAAGGCGGAACTGATTGAATCTAGAGCTTGGTCTCTTTTCACCAATGACATACTGTATAGGTCTATTAATTCAGTGTTTCCCAACTCCAGCCCTCCAGTTCCCCCAATAGCACACATTTCTGTTGTAGCCCCGGACAAGCACAGGTTACAACAACTTGTTCTGTTGGGGGTACTGGAGTACTGGAGTACTACAGTATACTTTCAGGTGCTGCTTAAGTAAGGAGGGCATGCTCAAATTCTGTTCTTGACGTCCAGTTCAGATTGAAAAAGAGCGCCACCAACTGATGGTGGACTCCGATAGAGGTGCTGGTTTAAATATATAGATACAACTGTCCCAAAGTCCAGGTAAGAGAACTGATAATGACCAACCCCAAGCTAAGCCACCGATTCGCTGACCAGGTCAGCTGACTATGTTTCCTGGCAACCTGGTCCCTAACACACAGGTGTGTAGTGGCCTTCTGCAGCAGGACAATAGACTCAGGCAGAGGTCGTGGTTGGTAGTCTACCTCAGCTGGGCCAGAGAAATCCCAGGGCCAGAGAAAGGGTTTGAGAGAGGGTTCTGAGAAGTACTCATGGCCAACTGTAAGGGTTCTCTACACAGATACTGTAATGTAATGGTGTCTGGGCGTGTGTTGTCCTGCCCAGAATCAACTCTCCTTTAGAGGAAATGTGTTTGGACTTCCCAGAACATTCTGTGTTTGGTCCCCAACTTCTCTAATCTACTAGATTGATTAGTGGTCATTACATAAGATATATGAGCTCCATTCCGTAATGGCCCTTTAAGAAACCATTAGGGAGTCAACAGTCATAAATAATGAACAATACTGTAATGAGCCTTGGCCTGCGAGGGAGACAGCCAGGAACTTCATAGCACTTATTAATGATGACTGGTCACAGACACTTAATTTAAAACATTAAATGTGATTCATTTGTTAATATTTATTAGAGTGGGGGTAGTGGGGTGAATGAGGGACGACTGAGGGGGAACAGGAATATAATTAGGCTTCAGGGCCGAAAGTGACTTCCTATACGACTTTCTACCAGCAGCAACTCTTCACTGTCCATAAAGTAACACACTAATAGTAATATTAGAGTTAGCCCTCAGGAGGTATATTATTAATGTTGTTGTATGAGCAAGGAGTCGGTTACAGTACAGACATTGACTAGCTATGTCCACAAGAGGAGCTATACTGTGCACTGTTAGACCCAAAGAAGAAGAGGAGAGAGGAGAGTTTGTCATGGGGAATAAATAAGGGACAGGGAACTGGTGGATTCACAGTATGGGTCAGAGAGTTTCCTCTTGGCTGTTGTTCTCATCTTTCTTCTCTGTGTCCTGTGGGTAGGTAGACCAGCTGGTCTCTGATCTACGTCTCCTGTGGGTACAGAGAAGACAGAGAAGGCCCCCGCAGCCGCTGGTGACAGGCCTGGAGAGAGGGGAGAGCCGGGAGAGTAGGGGCCTGGAGAGCGGGGAGAGTAGGGGCCTGGAGAGAACCGGGGGGGGGGGAAGTCATTCCCATCTGGTTCAGCTGGATCAGCCTGGTCAAAGCAGGGGGCGGAGAGAGGCAGAGGGGGCCATATGTCCCCCCACATCAGTGCCAACCCCTTTCCCTCTTTCTCTCTCCAGACACACTGTCCACCAGGCAAGATACACTCCCTGTCTGATAATATGGAACAAAGTAAGGGAAGACTTGGAAAAGGTTTCTGGAGATTTCTAATTTCCGCATTTCCCCCCACAGTAGGTTACTTATAACTCTGATGTTATTCTATTTCTCACAGTTCGTGTGAGCTGTTTAAAGTGGGACAGATTTCACTCTACCCTAAGTACTGGTGAATATCAGCATTCGTCGCAGTCATTCAGATGAATTATCCTTGTGATGGTCAGGCCCTTAGCGTGCTGCCATGGTCAACACAGACAGCCTCCCCTTTGGTTATTTACCCAAACAGAGATGGTGAACGCTGCCCAGCCAATATTTCTGATAACCATGGCTCGTTGTGATTGCAGTGGTTGTTGTTTTGCATTTACGTCCAGTCCATCAGCGTGTGCAGACTATCTTCCTGGTTTCCTCTTTGAACACATCCACACAAATGTCCACCAAAGCGGGAGAAACAAAGTAATTGGTTGTGCTGTCTTTGAGTTGAGGACACATCTCTCAAGATAATGGGTAAAATGTGTGGGCATTCAGTTGCATACTCATGCTGTAGTAGAACACATCTGATGCCACTTGTGATTAATAAAGTGGCCCCTGGACAAGAAAATAACATTTAAGTGGCAAAAACATTTATTCATGCTCAAGATGTAATTTTAAAACTTAGATAGAAAACAGGTTACAGTGTGATTTATGCCTATTTCTTTCTGGTGGTTCATAAGAAATCATCTGAAATTGAATTAGAACCACAAAAAATAGATACATTTATTGAGAGGATTATATCCTATCTCTCTGAAAATGAAGACTGATACCACTTACAATGCCACATACTGTAACTACTTTAATTTAACCCCAATCCTGACTTAATTTCCTTCATATACTGTATCTGTTCATATCCAGATTTCCCTCCCTATCCACCCTCCTCTCTATCGCTGGTTGTGTGCCACCTTGGGCGACAGTGCCACCTTGTTTCCGGGGACACCTTAGTTAAAGGGCGCAGACAGAGAATATAAGGCTGTGTATGATTGAAGCTTTACCAGTTGAAAGTATACATAAATACAAGATATTATTGTATTACAAGTTTTATTTATTTTAAAATAAGAATATGCTAATGAGGCAAAACCTAATTTGCATTTAACGATCATCTGTTTTTCAACACATTCCTTCAAGGCAGAATGTTTTTTTTATTTTTTATTGTGATAAGACACTCAATGGTCAGACTTCAACAGATCAGTTTAGCAAAATATTGTCATTTCATGGAATTATTAAAAAAAACACTATTCACATGTATAACGGATGCATATTTTGCATATATTTACAGATAAAATTACACACAAAGTCAAAACGACACAAGATATAAAAAAAGGCTCTGTAAAAGTCCAGAAGACCTAAGAACATGTGTGTGGAATAATGTGAATGTATGTCCTTTGAAGACTGAGAAAAATTAATTGGCGCACGGGGAACATGGCCGATAAAGAGAGGCTAATGCAATAAAAATGTACTAAATATTACAATTTATGTCACATTCACTGAATTCTTATTCATATATCACTTCTAAACTGACAAATAAACATAAAATATAGCTTTTACAAATACATTAGCACATTTAATACATTTGTTTCAAGCAATAGAGCATATTCTTTGAATACTGGCCTGTTGGGCAAATATGCAGTTTTGGACAAATTTTCATATCACTTTGCTCAATTTGTCACATACAAGGATTTTGTATGGCTGTTGAAACGTGCAGAACATTAATCAGCTATGCCTGCCCAATATTTGCTTGTGCCGCATTCATTTCTTGACTGTGTTCTGGGACCTGCGCCTACTCTTGGCATAGTCCATTGAAGCAGCATCAGCTCTCACAACTCCTCTCTGATTACTTCCAGTGTCACCAGTGCTATCATGCCACAATTTGTCCATCACATTTGATATAGCAGTGGCTCCCTCATTGAACATGGCTACCGGCTGCTGCGTCAATGCAGCTTTTGCCCACGAAGACAGTTTCGGGGCATCACGACCATATTACATTCATTTGCATTCTGGGTTCCTCCGTGCTACATTCTTTTGAGGAGGTTATCATTTGACATCCAATGATATACAGGTACAATTTTCTGTGAAACCTCTCTATTAAAAAATGTATGGTCTCCATGGTTTTAGTGACTGGGTGGATCTTCACCATTGACTAGGGCTCACTGGTACCAGCAGTAATGAACACACCTATCCCATAGTTGGAATTTAATCCTCTCTTGTGCCAAGTACCATCATAGGATACATGAATGTCTATGATGGCATCCTCATCCTACTTCAGCAACTCTGCTATGTCTGGGTCTATCTGCTCTTCTAATTGGCTTTGCAGCACTCTCCACTGACTGTAGCCCTCTCTGAATCTCTGCAACTAAAGTGTGTGTGTGTGGGGGGGGGGGTACTTATTATGTCTGTCGACATTACAGTCATAACTGCAGGACTAAATATCAGCATGTTTCCCTATGTAAATATGAGCATATATTTACTTTATGTAAAGCTAATTTCTCAGTAATCACTGTAGACCTATGTGACAGTATCATTGTATAGTTATGTTTTCACTGTGTTTTATTCACTTTTAAAACATTTGCTGGAGCAAGGAAATAAATATTATTTACACACAGCAAGTCACCTGACAATAATGGGCTACTCTCTCCCTTTTTATTTACCTGTCACTCTCCTGTCTCCGATATGAGGTGAGGCACAAGGAAGGAATCCCTAGGACTTTGCTTATTTTCTTTAGAGCTGCATAACCAACTTCGTGGGCTGGAAGAACCATCCTCACATTTATATCAAATGCCACATCTCCCCTGGAGCACTCCTGCAGCCTGAAGGAAGTGTAAACACTCCTAAAGATGCATCACGAGCACCTTCACAGTGTGCACATTCTATCATGACAGAATTCGTGGTTAGTGTAGTCTATGGTGATTTTCAGTCCAATGTACAACTTGGACTATTTGTGACATGTGGAATAAAAGCCACTGTTGGCTGGCTGCCGTCTGGTTGATCGCTGCTAGCTGTCATTTTCATCTCAACTAATTTGCGTCTCGACGCGATGCTGCCGGCTACCTCCTTTTCCTCCTCGATCGGCTGATCAAGCGAATTTCTTCTTTAAATCACTGGTTTTCTCGCATTGGCTATCTGAGATCGCCTATTTTTATTCACATACTGTAGGTTTATTCTTCAAGATTTTCAAATGTTGTCTCTTTTTACGTGTATTCTTCGCAGGAGAGATTGTCAAACAAGGAAGTGCGGCATTTTAACCAATCAGGTTGCCGGAAAGGGCCTTTAAATGCCAGTAGCCAACCGGATACCAGGAAATGACTAATCTTTCAGCACGAAGCACTACGTCTACAAATAATATTGCCATGTATGGACAAGCTAACGATATGCTCTGGAAATCAAGCTTTTGAATGATATATGATTCAACATGGAGAGGTTTAAAAATAGCGGTTGAAGTTCTACATGAAACATGCTAACAAGAACGACATTTATAGTAGGTTTAGTTGACGGAGTTGGGATAAAGATGATACAAATAGTATTTCCATACATTATTGCCGATGTATTTGTACATTTGATGATAGTATGGACCTTATACTTGCAGAATATCCCCAAATCTGAAAATTGACCGATGGAAGCAAAATCACAATTGTTGCCTGTGGTGCCTGGGCTTAAGGGTCTCAGAGTACAAACTCTAAAGAAATCAACATCACTGTTATACCAAGAACAAATATTAAAATGTTCCCACTAAGATAGTCTTGATTGTTAAGTGTTTTTGCCTCAAGTTTGGACTTGGATTCCAAGGGAAAATTCATTTTTTTTGTAAAGTACTTGTAGAGGTGGCCCAGACCAGAGAATGTCCCCCTTCATGACAAATATATGTCTTAGTTCTCTGCTCTGCCATTTTTGCAAATCATAAGGCATAACGGTAATGAAAGTGAACAAAGGAATCAAATAAAACAGGGTCACACATCACTGGAAGGGCAACAAATGGGACACTGGATTGGAAGTAATTCTTTTCCTTGAGCTCTAGTAAAAAAACTAAAAGCTATTTTGCCCAAAGCACAGCTAACTGCATCAACAAAAATATAGGTCTGCATGGAACTTGGGATGACAGAGGAGGGGGCGTTCATTTTTATGCTAAAAGGCAGTTCTTTTGTGAAAAAGAGCTGAGCAATCCAAAACCCAGGCAGGATTGAAAATGTTTGAATAACCAGAATTTGTATTCAATCTGATTTCTCCTTTCCTCTGTCTGTAGGACTACTGGCAGAGGTCTTTTCCAAAGCTAGGTATTTCTCTAAGTGATCTATAGGCAATGGAGGACTGGTTTGGGACATTTACACATTTAATTGAACCGATTGTGAAAGAACAGTGACAAGCATTCAGTACTTTTTCAGGTATGATTTCAGTTCCCATATATAATTGATATAATATTATTTTTTATTTAATATGCTACACATATAAAGAAAACATACCATGTGCGTGGCATTAATGTACTGTGCCTACTGTACGCCCTTGAAGATGATTGCATTGATAGATTTCTATTCAAGATTAAAGTACCTTGTTAAAGGACTTATCATACTTAACATCTTTGTCATTTATTTTAATCAGAACATACCTCATTAGAAGAGTATCATTAGTTAAAACATTTTGAGCATTTTCTAATGTATAACTTTTTGCTTGTTACATTTCTTTCTGACCTCAGAACCTAAAGTCAACCTGACAGACTTGACTACTGTCTGGCCTCTTACTGAAGATGTGTTTTGAAACCTTCATCACACAGACCGAGGGAAAGAGCTGTGTTATGTTGTGGGTGTCTGCAACAGGAATAGCCAGGCTGCCATCCCCTAGCTGTAACTGATTCTGACAGTTGTGAAGGAGCTGTATTCTCTGAAACGAAATCATAGAAATTGAATGAATGGCTGGAGATCACACAAGGGAATAAACTGTCTAAATTGTGTTGTGGTTGAGCTGCCATTTTCTAGTGTTTTCGGATCATTGCAGGAGTTGCGCCACTGGATAACGGTCCCATATTTGATTGTACACATTCCCATAATCATGCATTTTATTTGATTTATCCTTACTTCTAAATCCTTGGGGATAAAAACATGAATTTACTCTCTCATGAAAGGCATCATAAATACACGCCTGCACAATTCGCAATATCGAGTGAGAATTTGCTCTCATCACAGGGCCGACATTTACCGAAAGAAAAGAGTCCTCAACTCTGACTCGTTTTTTTTTCATGCTCAGGTCTAGTGATTTACCATTCTTCATTCCTCTATTAAATGTTCTGTGATTTCAGCAGCCGCTGCTTAACAAGGCCCAGCCAGCAGAAGCCTTTTCATGGATCTAATATATTTTCTCCTGGCTCCGCACCCTATTCCGTTTATAGTGCACTACTATTGACCAGGGTCCTTAATGCATAGGGTGCCATTTGGGACACCGCCTTGGTTTATACATTTTCTATGACCTGCTAGTTTTACAGGATCCTGAGGTTTCATGTTGTCATGCTTTTTCCCATATTGGTGATATTCATGCTTTTAGAAAAGGGCATTGCACAGATGAGGAATGGGATGAACTCGAAGTGGAAGCCTTATTGAGGTCCAGGGGTATTTTCGGATCATCCGTGTTCTGATTAAACATAACACCAAAATAAACAGCAGGGTAGCTGTATGTAAAAGGGTATTTATTTGTTGTGCCTGGAGATATACCACTGTTCTGAATCCTTCCTTTCAGCAACTGTATTCTAATAGAAATGCTGAGGATAGCAGATAGGTTGTAATGTGTGTAGATAGCGCGACCAATACAATTTTAATGGACTATTCTTGATACAAACAGGAAACTGTAGTGAAAAACCCAGCTTTGCAGTATATTGATTGAAGTGGATTTAACAAGTCACATCAATAAGGGATAATAGCTTTCACCTGGATTCACCTGGCCAGTCTGTCACAGAAATAGTTCCTTCCTTTCACTGTTCCTAATGTTTTGTATACTCAGTGTATAATTTAATTATTATTAATGTGAGCAGATGTTCCTGTCGTAGGCTGGCAGTAGGCCAGTAGATTTCCACTAACACCAACCTTGATGCCAGTCTCCTGCATCCATCCTACCCTGAAATGCCCACTGACATTGAATGACATATTGCTGATCATCCACCTCTGGAGAATGGTAGGAGTGCTGGTAGGGATTGGCTACATAGCTTGTAGATTACTATTTTATAGAGATGTTTTGGTCTCCCACAATGATGTCCATTATATGTATATGAACCAAAACCTATGGCCCCTGTGTAGCTCTCAATCTTTGTGATATGTGGTTGTCTCACCTAGCCATCTTAAGATGAATGCTCTAACTGAAAGTTGCTCTGAATAAGTAACATGTCAAATGTCATTAGTACTGTAGGTGTGTATACTGTAGGGAGAGCTACTCCAGACTGCAGTTTAGTTGTACTAAAGTGCAGAATAAGTGGTCATGCGTTGTCAGACTACATACTGGAATGTGAGTGTGAGTGTGAGTGTGAATGGATCAGTTTGTGCTTGGAGCATACTGTACATGCAGAGGCAATTAGTCCTACTATTTAACACAGTATCAAGTAGTCATAATACTCAACACATTATCAATGATCAAGTAGTCCTAATACTCAACACATTTGCAATTAGTCCTAATATTTCACACACTATCAAGTAGTCCTAATACTCAACACATTATCAATTAGTCCTAATATTTAACACATTATCAAGTAGTCCTAATACTGAACACATGATCAATTAGTCCTAATACTCAACACATTATCAAGTAGTCCTAATACTCAACACATTATCAAATAGTCATAATATTCAACACATTACCAATTAGTCCTAATACTGTTGCCATCGGCAACATAGACCTGGAACTGTTGGGGTATTAGGACCTAGTTTAACAATTAGGCATCCATCCATCCATGAGTAACTTTCTGGTCTGTAATCACTCATTCACTCAGGACTCATTCATTCAGCACTCATTCATTCAGGACTGTATATACAGTCGTATGCAAAAGTTTGGGCACCTCTCTGAGGCTGCATAATCATTTACTCTGTCGTCACGAAAAATGATCACAGTGGCATGCCATTTATTTTTTTATAAAAGCTGAGTACTGGGGTATTGTCCAGACAAAGATTTTTAGTGTAGCAATATTAAGTGGTATGAAAATAAATCAGATGTGAAAAATAGGCTATGCAAAAATTTGGGCACCCTTGTCATTCTGTTGATTTGAATACCTGTAACTACTTAGCACTGATTAATTGGAACACACAATTGGTTTGGTGAGCTCATTAAGCCTTGAACTTCAAGTTCAAGACAAGTGCATCCAATCATGAGAAAAAGGTATTTAAGGTGGCCAGTTGCAAGTTGTTGTTCCCTTTGACTCTACTCTGAAGAGTGGCAACATGGGGGCCTCAAAACAACTCTCAAATGACCTGAAAACAAAGATTGTTCAACATTATGGTTTAGGGGAAGGCTACAAAAAGCTATCGCAGAGATGTAAGCTGTCAGTGTCCACTGTGAGGAACATAGTGAGGAAATGGAAGACCACAGGCACAGTTCTTGTTAAGGCCAGAAGTGGCAGGCCAAGTAAAATATCGGAGGGGCAAAGGCGAAGGATGGTGAGAACGGTCAAAAACAGCCCACAGACCACCTCCAAAGACCTACAACACCATCTTGCTGCAGATGGTGTCACTGTGCATCGTTCAACAATTCAGCGCACTTTGCACAAGGAGAAGCTGAACGGGAGAGTGATGCAGAAGAAGCCTTTTCTGCACACACGCCACAAATGCACATTTGGACAAGCCAACTTCATTTTGGAATAAGGTGCTGTGGACTGATGAAACAAAGATTGAGTTATTTGGTCATAACAAGGGGCGTTATGCATGGCGGCAAAAGAACACAGCGTTCCAAGAAAAACACTTGCTACCCACAGTAAAATTTGGTGGGGGTTCCATCATGCTTGTGGGGCTGTGTGGCCAGTGCCGGTACTGGGAATCTTGTTAAAGTTGAGGGCCGCATGGATTCCATTCAATATCAGCAGATTCTTGCGAATAATGTTGAAGAATCAGTCACAAAGTTGAAGTTACGCCAGGGCTGGGTATTTCAACAAGACAACGACCCAAAACACTGCTCAAAATCTAGGAACAAGTACAATGTTCTGGAATGGCCATCCCAGTCCCCAGACCTGAATATCATTGAGAATCTGTGGGATGATTTGAAGCGGGCTGTCCATGCTCGGCAACCATCAAACCTAACTGAACTGGAGATGTTTTGTAAGGAGGAATGGTCCAAAATACCTTCATCCAGAATCCAGACACTCATTAGAGGCTATAGGAAGCGTCTAGAGGCTGTTATTTTAGCAAAAGGAGGCTCTACTAAATATTGATGTTGTTTTTCTGTTGGGGTGCCCAAATTTATGCACCTGTCTAATTTCGTTTTGATGCATATTGCACATTTTCTGTTAATCCAATAAACCTCATTTCACTACTTAAATATTACTGTGTCCATCAGTTATTTGATAGTTCAAAATGAAACTGCTAATCCAAACAACCAATTATTTATAAATGGAAATCATGGAAATTGTCAGGGGTGCCCAAACTTTTGCATACGACTGTACATATTCATATACAGTTGTTATGTCATATCATGTGCAATATTGTATGTAATTATTGGACTGAACTTCATAGTCATTCACTAGGACTGTATATTAGTATCCTGTCAGTAGTATCTTTTTTCATTGAATATAGTATATTGAATGTGCAGTACCCTGTACTAAGGACTGTATTTTAAGGGAATTATTATTATTACCCTAAATTATATCATACGCACATTTAGCTATTTAAGTATCTCTTCCTGTCATTTACCTGTACAGTTAATTTAACCATGCAAATATTAATTTACCTGTACATTTAAGCAGACTGTATATTAAGTAAACTATTATTACCCTCATTTATATCATACGCACCTTTAGCATTTAAGTATATTTTTCTGCCATCGACCTGTATACAGTTGAAGTCGGAAGTTTACATACACTTAGGTTGAAGTCATTAAAACATTTTTTTGGCCCACTCCACAGATTTCATGTTAACAAACTTTAGTTTTGGCATGTCGGTTAGGACATCTACTTTGTGCATGACACAAGTAATTCTTCCAACAATTGTTTACAGACTGATTATTTCACTTATAATTCACTATATCACAATTCCAGTGGGTCAGAAGTTTACATATACTAAGTTGACTGTGCCTTTAAACAGCTTGGAAAATTCCAGAAAATTATGTAATGGCTTTAGAAGCTTCTGATAGGCTAATTGACATAATTTGGAGGTGTACCTGTGGATGTATTTCAAGGCCTACCTTCAAACTCAGTGCCTCTTTCATCGACATCATGGGAAAATCAAAAGAAATCAGCCAAGACCTAAGAAAAAAAAATGTAGACCTCCACAAGCCTGGTTCATCATTGGAAGCAATTTACAAACACCTGAAGGTACCATGTTCATCTGTACAAACAATAGTAGGCAAGTATAAACACCATGGGACCACGCAGCCGTCATACTGCTCAGGAAGGAGACGCGCTCTGTCTCCTAGAGATTAACGTACTTTGGTGCGAAAAGTGCAAATCAATCTCAGAACAACAGTAAAGGACCATGCTGGAGGAAACAGGTACAAAAATATCTATATCCACATTAAAAAGGGTCCTATATCGAAATAACCTGAAAGGCCGCTCAGCAAGGAAGAAGCCACTGCTCCAAAACCGCCATAAAAAAGCCAGACTACCGTTTGCAACTGCACATGGGGATAATGATCATACCTTTTGGAGAAATGTCCTCTGGTCTGATGAAACAAAAATAGAACTGTTTGGCCATGATGACCGTCGTTATGTTTGGAGGAAAAAGGGAGAGGTTTGCAAGCCGAAGAACACCATCCCAACCGTGAAACACGGGGGTGGCAGCATCATGTTGTGGGGGTGCTTTGCTGCTGGAGGGACTGGTGCACTTTACAAAATAGATTATGTGGATATATTGAAGCAACATCAAGACATCAGTCAGGAAGTAAAAAAATTGACAATGACCCCAAGCATACTTCCAAAGTTGTGGCAAAATGGCTTAAGGACAACAAAGTCAAAGTATTGGAGTGGCCATCACAATGCCCTGACCTCAATCCTATAGATGGCAGAACTGAAAAAGCGTGTGCAAGCAAGGAGGCCTACAAACCTACACCAGTTCTGTCAGGAGGAATGGGCCAAAATTCAGCGGACTGCTTCGGCACAAGAGCAGGGCTGATGACCGGTCCCGGATTGGGCACCGGTGGAGCGGACTGCTCCCGCGCTGGGGGGACACACTGAAGCCACCGGGCTAGGAACTGGCACTGGCGCTACCGAGCTAGGGACTGGCACTGGAGCTACCGGGCTAGGAACCGGCACAGGCGTCACCGGGCTAAGAACCCGCTATTGAGCTGGGGACACGCACTGGAGGCTCCGGGCTGTGGACCGTACCTGGAGGCTCCGGGCTGTGGAGGCGCACCGGAGGTCTGTTGCGTGGAGCCGGCACTGGGGGCACCGGGCTGGGCACACGCACAGGAGGTTGGGAGCGGGGAGCCGGCACAGGTCGTACCGGGCTGAGGAGATGCACCGGAGGTGTGGTGCGTGGAGCCGGTACTGGAGGCATCGGGCTGGGAACACGCACAGAAGGTCGGTGCGGGGAGCCGGCACAGGTTTCCAGAGACCTCTCTGAACATAAATAAATCATTCTCTCTACTATTATTCAAAAATGTCACATTCTTAAAATAAAGTGGTGATCCTAACTGACCTAAAGCATGGAATTATTACTAGGATTAAATGTCAGGAATTGTGAAAAACAGAGTTTAAATGTATTTGGCTAAGGTGTATGTAAACTTCTATCTATCTATCTGTCTGTCTGTCTGTCTGTCTGTCTGTCTGTCTGTCTGTCTGTCTGTTGGTCTAATATTCAACACATTATATTTTAGGGAAGGAAGGGTTCCTCACCTCTTGTTGTTGAGTCTGGTGACACCATGTATAATATTACGTCTCCATTAATCTCAGAGGATAGGAAGTCCCACTGTGTTCCTCTGAGAGAGGCCACCACCCCGAGACGCTCTGCATGCTACAGCTAAATGTCACCCATCTCTGCTGTAGTAATAAGCTGCCACTACGATGAAATCTTAATGTCAGACAGCGGGATGCTCACGGAGAGGAGATACGATTAAATGGCTCTGAAAGGATAATAAGTATTGTAGATCCAACTGCTGTGTTTTTTTGTTCTAATGAGACAGAGAGGAGAGCTTTAAAACTCATAGTGAAGGTGCTAATTAACCATTCTCTGTCTAAGTCTCCCGCGGCTATCCATTACAGTTTTATTTCTAGAAGTCACCGTGCCTCACCGTAGTACCATTGTTGGAGATGGCTTTGTAATAATGTGGGTGTAGATTGATCACACTCCAGGTCTGAATAGGGATAACATGTCGAGAGGGATAACCATCCACCTCCTTCCTCTTCTCTCCTCTACAACGATGTGGATCCCAGACAAAAGGTTTAGTCAAAATCATAGTTTCCGTCGTGAATTTATTCAAATACCATGATCGTGTTATTCATCAGTTTGATGTCGAACAGTCTGGCAACAGTAATACTGTAGGCCTATTTTTATATTTGATATTTTCCTTCACACTACTGCGCATTGCAGACAGCACCAATATAAATGCTCTATTTTCCCTCTGAGGTGAAAAACACCAAGAAGGGTTATCTAGGTCTGGGGCTCAACCATTTAGTCAGATTCCCCCGTGGCTTGTGTAACGCACCCTTGATAGGAGCAGCCTGGCATAAATTAAATATGAAGAACACATATAGTCCGTTTTTTTCCCTCTGTTAGCCTGCTATGGCTCTCATGATGGCTGAATGGCTGACTGTTGGGCCAGAAGCCGGGCTGTAGGGGAGGCAGGGGAGTAGACATATTCCCCTGCTGTGTCTGCTGCTGGGGAAAACATGCAGATTTATTTTTCTTAATGATGGCTAATTGTTTCCAGTAGATTACATTCTGGGTGATGACAAACACCTTCCAACCCGCCCCCCCCCCCGTCTGAGTCTTCCTTCTGACCCCATGACCTCTTCAGTTCAGCTGTCGCTGCTCTACTACCACCCAGGGTACTGATGGTTGCAGACTACGCCCGCTAATTGTAGAGGGGTCATGCTGCTGTGCTTAATGAGTCACATTATTCTGATGTTGTTTCTGTATGTCAGCAATGCATAATGTGGGAACATACGTACCACTATGTACTCACGTTTAAAAGATCATGCCATAGCACAACTTGGCTTAATTTATGCATTAAAATAGTGTTCATTTGCCAAGATGAATGAGTCTAAATGGGTTTTGTGCAGAATATAGGCTAATGATGCTTTTATGGTAGGTACTGCACATGGTTACAAAGCTGTGATCAAGGAACTCTCCTCTAAGTCTCCTCCACCCTGGTTCCTCCTGAGTGGACAGCCATTTTTAATGCTTGTGTCAGTAAAACGTTTGTGGCTAAGGTCTATTTTGTTGCGTGGCCATGGGGTAACAGTGGAAGGAAAACGCACCCCAGGCTTAACATCCCAGATCTCATTAATGCAAATCTGTCTCTAGCAGACAGGGAGGAAATTGGCTGCCTCCTTAGCTAAGCTGAGAAAGTATGAGAAAGGTGTGGGAAGCACAGAGAGGTTAAATACACTGGGTTATAGAGTTTGTGGAGAGCCAGCAGCATATGGATTTTAAAGTAGGCCTACCATATTGTATCCATCAACTTGTAACACCTGGAATTTCCCAGCTTCTGAAAATTTAAGGTGGGGGATGAAGTCACTCTACAGAAGGCCATACTATCAACAAACTATCTGTTGATAAGCAACTGCTTGCTAAGGTTAGGGTTATGGTTAGGTTTAAAATAAAGGTTAGGGTAAGGGTAAGGGTTAGGGCTGGGGCTAGGGTTGAGGATTAGGGTAAGGGTTAAGTTTAGGGTTAGGATAAGGGTTAAGGTTAGGGTTAGGGCTCATACACACAGTACCTTAAGAAAGTATTCATACCCCTTGACTTATTCCACATTTTGTTGTGTTACAGCCTAAATTCAAAATGTGACCGACAGGCTCAAATCGGTCTTATGTAGCAAAATCTGAAATTGTGTTTTCTACATTGGATAAAAGTAGAAACTCAGAGCTGTAAAATGGTATATTATACACTACAGTTGTGGTACAATGGGGAAGTAATTTTGCTTTGAAAGTTGATAAACTTGTAAACTCACTTTTGAGAAAATGGCCTTTGAATGTTTTGGTACTACTATTGGAGAGCCCTTCTTTGTCTACACCAATTCAGCATCGTTCACAGCCTCTTAAGCTTTAGCCCCACCCATCTCTTTAAGGGTTGATCCGAATGTACTAACAACAGCAGTCAAGCACCTAAGCTAACTTGCTAACTACTTCCAGACATCTAAGTGAGAGAGAACAGCTAACTGAACATTATTCGCCCTAGCAGAGCTGGTTGGCTGTTATGTTATCCAGAGCGTTGGTGACTGCAACTGTGCTGTCAGATTGTCTGTTCGTAAATTCAGAGCACACAGTGGACGTTCTGGCCGATGAGTTTACTGACATTTACTGACATGGCCATATTCAACGAGTGTTGAACGTTCGTAAATTCATCAGTTATTCTGCGCTCTCTGGCACACTCAGACGAGAGTGCTCTGAAATCGGAGTAGATGGCCAGACTGAATTTACGAATGCACCTGTAATGGTTACTTGCATAGTGGAGTATTTTGTTAAGACATGTAGCTAACTAGCTAGCTAGGTAGGTAAACAATGAACCATAATCACAACTCATAACGTTACTACCCTGCATGAATCTGCAGGTAGCTAACCAACCAGGTTCAATGTTAGCAAGCTAACATTAGGTAATAGCTAACTAAGCAAATGGCTCTGAGATAGATAGATAGATAGATAGATAGATAGATAGATAGATAGATAGATAGATAGATAGATAGATAGATAGATAGATAGATAGATAGATAGATAGATAGATAGATAGATAGATAGATAGATAGATAGATAGATAGATAGATAGATAGATAGATAGATAGATAGATAGATAGATAGATAGATAGATAGATAGATAGATAGATAGATAGATTTATTGATCCCCCGAGGGGGAAATTTCTTTGTCAAGCATCTACAACAACACACAGGGCAGGTGCAAAATGCCACAACAAAAGTACACAAAAGACAGATACACGGTACATGATACATAGAGCGGCAGTATGAAAAAGTATAGAAATACAAGATGGATACATCTGGAGTGCAAAAAAAGCGAGGGTAATAATAGTTTACTTAATAGACAGACTGGCTAAATGAACAGGTAAGTGAAAATTTTGCATGGTTAAATTAGCTGTACAGGTAAGTATACAGTTATATTTACAGATAAGTGAATACTTGCATGGTTACACAAACTGTACAGGTAAATGACAGGAAGAGATACTTTGATAGCTAAATATGTGTATGATGTAATTTGGGGTAATAATAGTAATTCCCTTAAAATACAGTCCTTAGTGCGCAGGGTTTAATAACAGACAACTGCACGTATTGCACATTCGATATACTAAAAGCAATGAGAAAAGGTGCAACTGACAGGATACTAATATGCATTCCTGAGTGAATGCCTACGTAAGTTAGGTCCAAGAATTACTAGCAATATTTCACGTGATATGATATAACAACTGTACATGAGTATGTATAAACAGACCTGCATGAATAAATAGGTCCTGAGTGAATGAGTGCTGATGGACCAGAGTTACTCACGGATGGATGCATAATTGTTAAACTAGGTCCTAGCACCCCAACAGTTCCAGATCTATGTTGCCGACGGCACGGCACCCCGGTCAGGCATTATATAGTCTAATAGCCGCCGGCAGGAAGGACCTCCTGTAGAGCTCTCTGGCACACCGTGGTGGGATCAGTCTGTGACTGAAAGTGCTCCTCTGCGTCATAACCATAGCGTGCAGAGGGTGCGTGACGTTGTCCATGATGACCAGCAGTTTGGCCAGGATCCGTCTCTCCGCCACCTCCTCTAGAGGCTCATCCCCAGGACAGAGCTAGCCTTCCTGATCAGCTTATTTACCCGAGAAGCATCACCGGCTTTGATGTTTGCTCCCCAGCACACCACTGCAAAAAAGATGGCACTGGCCACCACAGACTGGTAGAAGGTATGCAGTAGTTTACTGCACACGTTGAAGGACCTGAGCCTCCTCAGAAAGTAGAGTCGGCTCTGGCCCTTTTTGTACAGGGCCCCGGTGTTACCAGCCCATTCCAGCCTGTTGTCCATATGGACTCCCAGGAACTTGTATGACCCAACCATTTCCACATCCATCCCCTGTATAGGGACTGCAGTCAGTTGTGCCTTGGTTCTCCTGAAGTCCACCACCATCTCCTTTGTTTTGCTGATGTTGAGCTGAAGGTGGTTCTGCTCACACCACAACAAATAATAAGGTCAGCGCTAAGGTCAGCTTAGCGCTATTCTGTTTCTTTTAATTAAAAAAAAGACTCCCTAGTCCTTGCCGATGACAAGCATATCCATAACTTGAATCGCCACCACCATGCTTGAAAATATGAAGAGTGGTACTTAGTGATGTGTTGTGTTGGATTTGCCCCAAACATAACGCGTTGTATTTAGTACATAAAGTTAATTTCTTTGCCACATTTTTTGCAGTATTACTTTAGTGCCTTATTGAAAACTGGATGCATGTTTTGAAATATTAGTATTCTGTACAGGCTTCCTTCTTTTCACTATGTCATTCAGGTTAGTATTGTGGAGTAACTACAATGTTGTTGATCCATCCTCAGTTTTCTCCCATCACAGCCATTTAACTCTGTAACCATTGGAATAACAAATGTTTATTATGCCAACAGGGGCAGGCAAAAGACAGGTCAGGGGCAAGCAGAGTTCGGTAATCCAGAGTAGTGGGTCAAAGATACAAGACGGCAGGCAGGCTCAGGGTCAGGGCAGGCAGAGTTTGGTAATCCAGAGTAGTGGGGCAAAGGTACAAGACGGCAGGCAGGCTCAGGGTCAACTTATTATGTGACTTGTTAAGCACATAAAGGCTTATTTAGGCTTGCCATAGCCAAGGGGTTGAACATTTTTTGACTCAAGACATTTCAGGTTTACATTTTTTATTAGTTTGTAAAAATGTCTAAAAACATAATTGTATTGGGGTATTGTGTTTAGGCCAGTGACACAAAATCTTAATTTAATCAATTTTCAATTCAGGCTGTAACACAACAAATTGTTGAAAAAGTCAAGGGGTGTTAATACTTTCTGAAGGCACTGTAGTTGAAATGTTACTGATAGTCTGTAGTTACTGTGTAGTCTGTGAAGCATCTACAGATGGACTATCCAAATAAAGTGTTACCCAGTTTTTTCTACCCTCTTGGTTTGTACAGCGGATCACGCTGACAGGGACACATTAACCCAGTATCCACCAAGTTAGCCAAACAAACTGACCCAAACACCACTAATAATATTGTGTCACTATTCAATGGAGGCCTTGCCTGTCTCAGGCAGAAGTGTAGGCGAGAGGATAATCACTTTAACAATGGCAGGGTTTTCTGCTATGCCCACATTACTAATATTACATTGACTTATGTTACTCTTGTTGTCTTGCTTTTTTTTCAGTATGACATTCTTGGATGTCCTCCTGTCATGCTAGTAAACAAGCACTCTAGATTACCATTTAAATTGGCATGGCCCAAAAGTTTCCCAATTAGCTTGTGGATTTTACAATGAATGGGACTTGATGTGTAAACTGTCAAACGTGAACACACTCACATGTGTTCTGTACACACATAAGGGTGGTTTTGTGGACACAGATTAAGCCTAATCCTAGACTAAACACTTTTAAACTGGACTAATTGAAAGGGTATTTCTCAGACATGGTTCAAAATAGTCTCAGACTTAATCTAGATTTTAAAAGTTTGATTTCCAGAAGGACGAATTGAGTTAATCTAGATATAAATGAAGGCTTAAATTAAACCTGGCCAGAGGCATGTTTAAATTCCGATTAATGGATGTTGGTCGCCAGGTTGACCTTGGCATTGGAGGGAAATGGATTAACTGGACTATTTCAATGATGATGAAAGAGCACC
This sequence comes from Thymallus thymallus, assembly GCA_023634145.1. Taxonomy (NCBI): domain Eukaryota; kingdom Metazoa; phylum Chordata; class Actinopteri; order Salmoniformes; family Salmonidae; genus Thymallus; species Thymallus thymallus. The sequence goes on from CM042400.1 coordinate 25,918,889, forward strand.
ACCAAGGCCAGACAGAAGGGCGGTTGAGGAAAGGATCAAGGCACTGAATGACTTTGATGAAATCAATTTTCGTGACCGTTTCCGTATGTACAAAGAAAATGTTACTGACTTAATTTATTTGCTTGAGCCAAGGCTTTCACCTGTCTCTCTTAGGGGAAGAGACTCTCTTCCCTACAAGTACTGATCACCTAGAGGTTTTTGGCATCTGGAACCTTCCATCGTGAAACAGGAGATTTGTGTGGTGTAAGTGAACCGACTGTATGCAGAATAGTTCAAGTTCCCTGATGCTGATGCCCAAGCCAACTACAGGGTAGAGTTCTATAAATATGGGAACTTTCCAGGAGTCATTGGCTGTATAGAGATGGATGTCATATTCCCATCAAGTGTCTCTCTACAGCAGCTGCTGAGGAATACAGGAATCGTAAAAAACGGGTTCTAATTAAATGTACAAAGTGTGTGCACTCCCAATATGCAGTTCTCCAACATTGTTGTACGCTGGAAAGGTGCAACTCATGCTTCTCTTTGTATGCTCAGCTTGAAGGAGGAAAACATAGTGGAATCATACTTTGTGACAGTGGGTATGTACAGACCAACTTATTGTTAACCCCCTATCTTCATGCAGTAGGACATGAGCAGTTTCCAGTGTCTCAGAAACACATTGCGCTTTCAACCAAGATGATGCCGCATTGTCATGATTGCACCTATTTTTCACAATTACCTCAAACCTGATGAATCCTCGCATTGAAGATGAGGATGACCCAGATGTTCGAATGGTTGAGGCAGACAATGACAGAAATAGCCTGCAAAGATAACTCTTGAAGGAGTTATTGAAGGAAAGCAATAGCATGGATTGGTAACAAAATGGTTTTTTATTCACAAATGGGAATATTGGGATCCCAAACTGGTGCTGATTTGAGAAGAACTGGTACTGCTGCTGTTTCCTGTGTCTCTCCTCCTCCTCCATAGCCAACTCAACATGAAGGACTTGCATCTTCATATCATTCTCTTCTTTTAAAAACAATGTATATAGTCTGGGTGGCCATTTGATTAATTGTTCAGCAGTCTTATGGCTTGGGGGTAGAAGCTGTAAAGGAGCCTTTTGGTCCTAGACTTGGCGCTCTGGTACCGCTTGCTGTGCGGTAGCAGAGAGAACAGTGTATGACTTGGGGAGACTGGAGTCTTTGACAATTTTTTTAGGCCTTCCTCTGACACCGCCTAGTATATAGGTCCTGGATAGCAGGAAGCTTGGCCCCAGTCATGTTCTGGGCCATACGCACTACCCTCTGTAGCGCCTTACAATCAAATGCGGTGGGGCAACTGGTCAGGATGTAGATCTTGTTGAGGATCTGGGGACCCATGCCAAATCTTTTCAGTCTCCTGAGGGGGAAAACGTGTTGTCGTGCCCTCTTCATGACTGTCTTGGTGTGTTTGGACCATGATAGTTTGTTGGTGATGTGGACGCCAAGGAACTTGAAACTCTCGACCCGCTCCACTACAGCCCTGTCGATGTTAATGGGGGCCTGTTCGGCCCACCTTTTCCTGTAGTCCACGATCAGCTCCTTTGTCTTGCTCACATTGAGGGAGAGGTTGTTGTCCTGGCACCACACTGCCAGCTCTCTGACCTCTTCCCTATAGGCTGTCTCATCGTGGTCGGTAATCAGGCCTACCACTGTTGTGTCGTCAGCAAACTTAATGACGGTGTTGGAGTCGTGTTTAGCCACGCAGTCGTGGGTGAATAGGGAGCACAGGAGGGGACTAAGCACGCACCCCTGAGGGCCCCCGTGTTGAGGATCAGCATGGCTGATGTGTTATTGTCTACCCTTACCACCTGAGGGTGGCCCGTCAGGAAGTCCAGGATCCAGTTGCAGAGGGAGGTGCAAAAAAGTAGGTTGCAAGTTTATAAACTTTCAAAGCAGAAATACTTTCCGATTGTTCCTCAACTGTAGGGTATGATATACCATTTTCTAGCTCTGACTTTTATTCAATGTAAAAAAACACAATTTCAAATTTTGCTACATAGGACTGAATCGAGCCAGTCGATTATATGATATTAGAAATTATGTACAATATTGCTTGTGTTACATTTCTGTCACATAAAAAGTATGAGCTGGCGCAGACCCAGAGAAAATGATTTAGTGTAGAGCTGCTGACTAACGGTGAATAAACTGTAAGCTATAAAGAGAATCGCACACGCTATATAAACTCCCAGTAATTTATTCTGTAAAACACCAATGTTTCAAGATCCCTGTGCCACTGCCACACAAATATACTGTAGGTCCCACTGTGTTGTGTTACACAAGAAAACTAACATTTCAAAGTGACTCTGATTTGTAAAAGTGGGCCAACAATAAATACAGCATCTTATCTGAAGTTGTTGGAGCATTCTTTTGTTTACTTTTTCATTTGGGTTAAATTCATTACGAATTGTAGTCTAGGCAATAATTGTTCTTGTTTGTTCCCTATAATTGGGGGGTTTGACACAATTTCCTTTAAGAGTTTTATTTTTTATTCACTGAAATTATTTGAATATTTTCTTTTACCTCCGTCCATTGTTTGGTTTAGGTGACTTGCTTATGTATTAGTGTCCCCATCCCTGGTTTTTAAAACATTCTCAGGTCAGCACCAAGTGCACATCATTCATTAAATTAAGCTTCACAAAGATTAACTGGTTAGTCCTTACTTACCTTAGTCTGGGACTTCCTAGTCTAGTACTAATTAATCTGAAGTTAAGCAACGTCTCAGAAAGCAATTTTTTTAATTAATTTAAGTAGAATTAGCCTAGTCTTGATTTAAATTAAACTCTGTCTTAGATTCTCTTTGAAACAGTATAAGCACAAAATATACAAATATTCTAGAGATCATACTGATGCTTGGATTTGTCTGAGTCATTGATACAACTTCAATAATAAAAAAATGTTTTATTTGTTTTTATTAATGTTATTGCTCTTGTTATGTGGCCCCAGCAACACTACTGTGCATTCCCAGGATGTGAATGACTAATATCTTCATGAAATGCTTTAAACTTAATCATAAGAAGCAGCAAGGGTACATAAAGCTGAAATTAGTTCAGTGTCTTTGCACATTGCTTGACTGTGCAGCCTAATTCGATTGTATCCCGTATCATCGTCACACTGTAGGCCTGTTATGTCTTAGAGTGCCTTTGGGTGTCATTGAATGCTAGTCACTAATTGAGATTGCTCTGTGAATATTTTGTTTACAAACCATTCTAAAAATGTCCCTGTGTTAATAACAGCTCCTAATGGTTATCCATACCATTAATATGTACTGTGACGTGATAGGCTGATGAAGTTAGACAGAGTGGGGAGGCTGGAAAATGTGTTGTTCACGGTTACATCGCAATATGCAGCTTATAACAAAGTCCAAACATTTAGTATAAAGTTGAAATGGAAGCAAAGCAATTAGGCACCATTCTATATTAATAATCAAAGTAAGCACTTATTGGACATCTAAGGGTCTGTTGAGTAAACAACTGTTTTATTTCCAATAAGAAACACAAAAAAAATGTGGGAAGAAAACACTCACCACACATGCATGTCAGTCATGCCTTTACTTGCCTGCCTGCCTGCCTGCCTGCCTGCCTGCCTGCCTGCCTGCCTGCCTGCCTGCCTGCCTGCCTGCCTGCCTGCCTGCCTGCCTGCCTGCCTGCCTGCCTGCCTGCCTGCCTGCCTGCCTGCCTGCCTGCCTGCCTGCCTGCCTGCCTGCCTGCCTGCCTGCCTGCCTGCCTGCCTGTGTGCATGTGTGCATGTGTTTGTGTCCCTTGCTCCCTGCCTCTCCATTATCAGAGACACAGCAACACTGCAGGTTAAAATTTAGCCCCCATCTCCTGAAGCCACCATGTCAATATGGATTAAAAGAACTTCCTTTGCCCAAGAGGGTCAAATCCCCCCCACCCCCACCCCCTCTGCAATTCCAATAAGTAAACAACTTGTGGGCCTAAGAGGGAGGGTGGGAGAGGGTAGAGAAGTACTCGCTCACTCACCAGCGCAGGCTGGGTTGACTTGAAGCTACACCAGAAAAAGAAAACATTAGCTTAATAACATTTTCAATTAGCTTTAACCCTCATAGCCAGATGCTAATGGTACATGAAGCCCCAAAATAATAATAATACATTCTGATTACAATATCGTTTAGGTCCAGAGACATGAATAATGTCCTAATTTCTCCTCAATGTACATTATTGGCTATCCATGCATAGTGCTCATGAGTATATAAATGTTTGATATATTCAGAATTATCAGTGTGTGTCGTGTAGGGTGATGCAAGTGCTTTCTGTATCACAGCTTATAATGCCTATGACCAGGTATTCCATTATTTTTGATCGAATGGTACTGTAATGGCACTTTCTGACTGTTTCAGTTCTGTAATATTGATGCAATGGACTATTACTTTTGACATTTTGAAGATTGTGCCCCTCTGTGATTTTGTTGCTACGTTACAGCCGTGATGGTCTTGTATGTGAGAGAGTAAATGACTGTGGTACCTGCTGTTTCCTGTGTTATGAACGTGATAACAGGAGAAGAGGTGTTATGGTTCTGTAACTTCACTTTTGTATTACCATCTCTTCTGAGTTGCTTGTCTGCACTAGCACTAACATCCCCTGCGTGCATTGTTCCTTTGGTTACTGTTTCCAGGACCAACCCTTTGTTGTCATTGGTTGTTAAATATTGAATGATGAATATGAGTTGTTAGAAAACAGGTCTGTTACATTTGGATATTATGCTTGCTGATAGTTGTAGAGCATGTAATACTTGCGGTTACTACATTTGGCGTAGTTGGCAGGATTAGTTATTCCTTATTTAGCACATAATCATCTCAGTGTTTGGTCCTACGTCAACTGTCTGGTTGTCCGTCTTATGGCATGTGCTCTGAGGTTGGTGGTGGGGGCATTCTTCACACCTATTGAGTGGGACTAATTGAGCGGCTGTAGAGCTGTGTTGATGTGAGATGACAGACATGACAGAAGGGGGTAGATAACATTCATATCCCTCTGCCTATTGAAGGCCAAGAAGCCTTTCCACAGGAGGTCTGGGCTTGTATTCATAAAGAGTCTCAGAGACTTTTAAATGATCATGAATAAGATTGTAATCAAATCAAATCAAATGTTATTGGTCATATACACATTTTTAACAGATGTTATTGTGGGTGTAGCGAAATGCTTGTGTTCCTAGCTCAAACAGTGCAATAGTTTCTAACAATTCACAACAATACACACAAATATAAAAGTAAAAGAATAGAATTAAGAAATATATAAATATTAGGAGGAGCAATGTCGGAGTGGCATTGACAAAAATACAGAATAGAATACAGTATATACATATGAAATGAGTAAAGCTGTATATAAACTTCATTAAAGTGGCCAGTGATTCCATGTCTAGGGCAAATCAAATCAAATACATTTTTATTTGTTACATGTGGCGAATACAACAGGTGTACTGTAGACCTTACAGTGAAATGCTTACCTACAAGCCCTTAACCAAGAATACTTTAAGAAGTTTTAAGAAAGTGTCTAAGGTGCAAGGTTGAGTAACCGGGTGGTAGCCGGCTAGTGATGGCTATTTAACAGTCTGATGGCCTTGAGCTTTGATGCACCTGTACTGACCTTGCCTTTTAAATTGTTTTATTTAACCTTTATTTAACTTAAAAAATTATTTACAATTATTTACAATGACGGCCTACACCGGCCAAACTCGGTTGTCGCTGGGTCAATTGTGTGCCCCCAAATTTTTCCTGGCACCACTCAGGCCAGGGCCCTCACCTCTCTGTAGGCTGTCTCGTCATTGTTGGTAATCAGGCCTACTACTGTTGTGTTGTCTGCAAACTTGATGATTGAGTTGAAGACGTGCATGGCCACGCAGTCATGGGTGAACAGGGACTACAAGTGGGGGCGGCCCGTCAGGAAGTCCCCGCCAGTTGCACAGGGCGGGGTTCAGACCCAGGGCCCCGAACTTAATGATGAGCTTGGAGGATACTATGGTGTTGAAGGCTGATGAACAGCATTCTTACATAGGTATTCCTCTTGTCCAGATGGGATAAGTCAGTGTATAGTGCAATGGTGATTGCATCGTCTGTGGATCTATTGGGGCGTTAAGCAAATTGAAGTGGGTCTAGGGTGTCAGGTAAGGTAGAGGTGATATGATCCTTAACTAGCCTCTCTGTCACGCTGTATATAAGGATTGGAGACAGGCACAGGAATACGTAATAGGGGCTTTTATTTTCTCTAAATAAACCATGGGACGAGACCTGTAAAACAAGTGCACAAATACACGTTGCATGAAAGCCGATACAATGCACAGTTACAGAACCAACGGACATGGTAACAATAACCGACAAGGACAATGGGGAACAGAGGGCACATATATAACATACAAATAAGGGGAAATGTGAACCAGGTGTGCGTAATGAGACAAGCCAGTCCGGGGTTGGTGGAATGAATCCAATTCAGTGATGCCTAGAAATCCGATGACGTAGACCTCCGGAGCTGCTGCACGGAATGAGCAACAGTACCGGGGGGATCCATGACACTCTCAAAGCACTTCATGATGACAGAAGTGAGTGCTACGGGGCAATAGTCATTTAGTTCAGTTACCTTTGCTTTCTTGGGTACAGGAACAATGGTGGACATCTTGAAGCAAGTGGGGACAGCAGACTGGGATAGGGAGAAATTGAACGTGTCCGTAAACAATCCAGCCAGCTGGTCTGTGTATGCTCTGAGGACTCGGCTAGGGTTTCCGTATGGGCCGGCAGCCTTGCAAGGGTTAATACGCTTAAATATCTTAAATATCACATCGGCCACAGAGAACGAGAGCCCACAGTCCTTGGGAGCGCCCGCGTCGGTGGCACTGTGTTATCCTCAAAGCGGTGGAAGAAGGTGTTTAGCTTGTCCGGGAGCAAGACGTCGGTGTCCGCGATGTGGCTGGTTTTCCCCTTTGTAATCCGTGACTGTCTGTAGACCCCCACATATGCCTCGTCTCTGAACTATTGAATTGCGACTCCACTTTGTCTCTGTACTAACGTTCTTCTTCCGGAAAGTTCTTTATTCCTGTCTGCGCAATGTACTGAGAATCCAGCTGGCTGTATGGATGGGGACAGTATTTCCCGAGAGAGACATAATTCTTTGAAACAAAGTATGTTACAGTCCCTGATGTCTCTCTGGAAGGAGATCCTCGCCCTGTGCTCATCTACTTTATTGTCCAGAGACTGAACATTAGCGAGTAATATACTCGGTAGCGGTGGATGGTGTGCATGCCTCCTGAGTCGGACTAGAAATCCACTCTGAATAGCTCTTGTCTGCCGGTGGTGTCTTGGAGCAGTTTCTGGGATAAGTTCAATTGCCCTGGGAGGTACGAACAAAGGATCCAATTTGGGAAAGTTACCGTAATAATGTAAGAAATAACACACAAAAAAACAAAATACAGCAAAGTTGCTTAGGAGCCAGAAGCAGAGCTTCCATGTCTGTCGGCGTCATCTTACAACTGACACTGGGGACCTGATCCTAGTCTTAGATGCTTTAAAAATACGGGCCCTGGCCAGCAGCCACTCTTCAACTGCCCTGAAGCACAACTCATCCAGCCACCCCTCAGTTAGCACAGAGGGGGATGGAAGTCACAGCTTGCTGCTGCCTACAGAGCAGAACAGACAAGGCAATACCGCGACCCATTCACTACCAGATGAGGCGCTGGAATACCAAAGTCATTTTGACAGATCATATCTTGTTTTCATCCATGATGGTACTCTCAGGGACTAAACTGAACACTATTTTAAAATATACTTTATTAAGCATGAGGGCTTGGCTGTGCAGCATCCTCAAAATACTCCACTGAAGGTCATGCCAATAAGATAATGGAGGCTTGTTACAATTTCCCAAGAACAGTGAAACTATGGCGCATTCTACCATCAAGGTCAGCTGTTAATGCACGGTTAGAGAGGTCAATGATTCAAAGCTATGTCGTCAGGAGGAAGGAAACAGTGTGTGTTGGCCGGGCTAGCTCCCCTGCCTCCTGGGACAAGATTTTAAATGTTTTTTACTGGTGAATCATTCATATTTTGTAATAGGCCCTAAGCCCTGGGACCACGCTGGCACCATGACTACACTACACATTCTCATTAAAACTCTTTCTGATTAGCTCTCATTGCAAGGGGAGGCCTGGGTCCAAGAAATGCTTTGCTAATAGTTTTGTTCTAATTAAAGTATTACATGTTAGGGCCTTTTTTGTGTCAGGCTTATGGCTCCCGCCTCCTGCCTCCCGCCTCTGCTCCAAATCGACTCTGTTTACCTGTCTCTAATGCTTCCCTTTTTCAATCAAATTGCAAGCGGATAAAAACCCAGATGTCATCCCGCAGGGCCATAACAACTTCCATCAAAGCCGTAATGATTACGCTGGCCCTTTATTATTCGTGCCATAATAGTTGTGGAGGGAAGTGGATGTGTTTAAATCGCCTGAGCACCGTGAAATTATACTGCTAATACACAACATAACCCACTCTCTCTCTCTCTCTCTCTCTCTCTCTCTCTCTCTCTCTCTCTCTCTCTCTCTCTCTCTCGCTCTCTCTCTCTCTCTCTCTCTCTCTCTCTCTGCCTCTTGGATATGGCACATGTGCTACTGGATCAGATTGTTTTCCCCTCTCGTCTCGCCCATCTCTAAGCACTGATAATCAAGCCAGGATGTTGTTATGTTGAAGTAGAAAGCTGATACTTGATGCCATTTAATATAGCCCTACTGTAGTAGACTATTGATTGCATTGCTGCTGGACTGTTTTCCAATACTATCTGAATTATATTTTGAGCTTTAAAATCCCACTTCATCAATATAATACTATATAATTGTAGTTTTCATTTTCATTTAAAAAAAATCTAATTAAGTGGACTATTCATCATCAATACATAATTAAGTGGACTATTCATCATCAATATATAATTAAGTGGACTATTCATCATCAATATATAATTAAGTGGACTATTCATCATCAATATATAATTAAGTGGACTATTCATCATCAATATCTAATTAAGTGGACTGTTCATCATCAATATCAAATAAAGCTTTTGATGTTGTTGTCTTTTACCCACCTTTTCAGTGGTGAATGCAGAATCAATCAATCAATCAAATGTATTTATAAAGCCCTTTTTACATCAGCCAATGTCACAAAGTGCTATACAGAAACCCAGCCTAAAACCCCAAATAGCAAGCAATGCAGATGTAGAAGCACGGTGGCAGAAAAACAAAAACCTGGGAAAAAACCTAGAGAGGAACCAGGCTCTGAGGGGTGGCCAGTCCTCTTCTGGCTGTGCCGGGCGGATATTATAACAATACATGGCCATTAAGGCCAGATCTTTCTCCAAGATGTTCAAACGTTCATAGATGACCAGCAGGGTCAAATAATAACCACAGTGGTTGCAACAGGTCAGAACATAAGGAGTAAATGTCACTTGGCTTTTCATAGCTGGGCATTTAGAGGTTGAAATAGCAGGTGTGGTAGAGAGAGAGAGTTGAAAACAGCAGGTCTGGGACAAGGTGGCACGTCCGGTGAACAGGTCAGGGTTCCATAGCTGCAGGCAGAAGAGTTGAAACTGGAGCAGAAGAACGATCAGGTGGACTGGAGACAGCAAAGAGTCATCAGGCCAGGCAGTCCTGAGGCATGGTCCTAGGGCTCAGGTCCCCCGGGAGGGGAGGGAGAGAGCGGGAGAGAGAGAATTAGAGGAAGCATACTTAAATTCACACTGGACACCAGATCAGACAGGAGAATAACACCAGATATGACAAACTGACCCTACCCCCCTGGCACATAGACTATTGCAGCATAGATACTGGAGGCTGGACAGGAGGGGTCGGGAGACACAACCAAGCAGAATTTAACCCCACCCACTTTGCCAAAACACAGCCCCAATACCACCAGAGGGATATCAACAGACCACCAGCCCACTACCCTGAGACAAGGCTGAGTATAGCCCACGAGTGGGTCAAGGTGCTCCAGCACACATCAAAGCTGAACAGACATGATGCGCGGGATAGCTGGGATGGCTGTGCTCGAGAACCCAAGCTGTGCTGTGAGCTGCAGGGCCCATCAGTCCATGGCTGAGAGCTGGACTCTATATATGAGAAAGAGAGGGATCATCATTTGCACCAGCCATCCCCCAGTGCTGAAAGAGCCACATCATCACGCTGCTCTGCTTCCTGGTTAATATTATTGGCAGGTGGTGCGTGAAGCCAGTTGTCCTCAGTGTGACCCTAAGGGATCGCCTGGCCAACTAAACTGAAAGTTAAGTTAACCACAAACATGAATAGGACAAGAGACAACAGTGGCTCCCAGAAACGCCCCAGAAACGCTCGATACGATAAATATTGGAGGTGCGTATAGGATGGATTTTGATGTCAAATTACTATACATACTGACAGAATGGGTGTGACATAGCTTAGATGTGACCTTTTCGATTTGGCCAGACACACACACACACACATACACACACACACTTTCTACTTTATGTTCCTTTATTCCGCAAACAGGGCGTTTCATCATAGCCCTCCCCCTTCACAAGTTTAATCTGTGCAAACATTTGCAGCTCCTAATTTATGGGCCGTTCAAACAAGCCCTGATGTCAGTGTCAGGTGTATGGGGGGAGGCATTGCTGACAGGCCGATGTTGACAAGGCATTAGAGGCAGGTGGGGGGGACAAGGAGGGATGGGGACAGGGGCTGGCAGACAGGGTGAAGGGTCTTGGCGTACTAATGGTAGAGCACAAGCTAGAATCTTAATAAACCCCTACCCTTCTAGAACTGTCTGCTCTGTTCTGTTTGTCCCTCTTCCTGGGCTGTTGATCCTCCAAAGTGCCACTCTTTCACAGGGAACACAAGTCTAACAACGTGGCTCACGTCAACAGGACAGTCAGCTTTACTAGTCAGATACTGCTGTACTAAATAATATCTGTTGTTATTAAGGGACATTTAAAATACTGTATGTGCTTTGATTTTGGTACTGTACACACATATGTTATTATTAATTCATAGCAAAATCGTTTGTACGATCGGAAATAGGAGCAAATTTGAAGGGATCCTTATTACATTTCGATGTTGAATTCTGAATCACAAATGCATGATATCCATCACGTACTCTTCTTCATTTGGGGATGCTTATATTTGTCCTGTTACACACAAGTGTTTTATTCTTTTGCATATCCCCGAGAAACACAGCCAGGGTCACCATTGTACAGCACCTTTGGAGCAATTAGGGTTACGTGCCTTTCTCAAGGGCCCAGCGACAGATTTTTTCTCACTTTGCCGGCTCTGGTATTTGAACCAGCAACCTTTCAATTACTGGCCCAAAGCTCTATAGTCGAGGCAACTTGCCTAATCTAGATATACAGACATTCTCAGATACATATCACGACAGCCTATTTTGAAAACATTGTCAATAACTACATTGAATTGTCTGCAATATCCTGATATTTTGTACACAATGTATCCATCTAGTGTGGAAAATATGTAGTTTCTAAAAATGTATGTAGTAATGGCCATTGCAGCAAGCTGTTACCAGTGTGGTGTTATTGTCCAAAAACAAAATGGCTGTTGTCTGGAAATTCACATTTATTTTCTGATATAGACCGTATCTTTTTGTAAAGCATATCCAAACATAGCAACCAGACCCCAAGTCCAGAACAGACTATGAGAGCACAGTACTACTTAGAGCCATGACTACATGGAACTCTATTCCACATCAGGTAACTGATGCAAGCAGTGAAATTAGATTATTTTTTTAACAGATTAAAAATTAGTCAGGGACTGTGTAGCAACATAGGCACACACATATGCGTACACACACACAATAACATACACACTATACACACACGTACACATGGATTTTGTGTTGTAGATTTTGGTAGTAGAGTAGGGGCCTGACACTTAATATGTTGTGAAATCTGTTGTGTATTGTAATGTTTAAAAAATGTATAACTGCCTTAATTTTGCTGGACCCCAGGAAGCTCATGGGGATCCATAATAAATACAAATACAAACAGATGAAAATGTTTTTATCCATCCATAAATGGTCCGAACACCTGTTGTTACTGTACCGCTTTTACTTGAAACTTTAATTGGCCAATTCTCTTGTTTATTATACTAATAAGAAGCTGTCCTTTTGTGTTGTCATTATATTACTTGGTTTAATGATTTGGAGGAAGGTTATACAGAGTTCACCACGTCCACTACTGTGTGTCAGAGACTAGCATAAGTTAGACTATCTTTGCCAACTGTCGAGGTCAGGCAAGAGATTGTCTCTCTCTCTCTCTCTCTCTCTCTCTCTCTCTCTCTCTCTCTCTCTCTCTCTCTCTCTCTCTCGCTCTCTCTCTCTCTCTCTCTCTCTCTCTCTCTACTGACAGCCCATATGTTTGCTCCCAGGTCCCCTCTCCAGAGGCCTCAACACCTGTCAATATGTATTTGAGTCTCACTAGAAACTGAGAAAAGCAGGAGAGAGGAAGATATAGGGAGAGAGAGAGAGAGAGAGAGAGGGGAAAAGAGAGAGAGAGAGAGAGAGTGAGAGAGAGAGGGGCAGAGAGAGAGCTAGAAAGAGAGAGAGAAAGAGCAAGAGAGAAAGAGAGAGGAGGGAACATTTCAGCACCACCAGATGATGGGCTCAGACTCAAATCCAACAACTCAAGATGTGCAGTGAGCTCATTACTGTGGTGCTACAATATATAAACACACATGCAGCTGTTTATTTGGTCACTCACTCACTCACTCACTCACTCACTCACTCACTCACTCACTCACTCACTCACTCACACTCACTCACTCACTCACTCATTCACTCACTCACTCACTCACTCACTCCTCTTCTCTCTCTCTCTCTCTCTCTCTCTCTCTCTCTCTCTCTCTCTCTCTCTCTCTCTCTCACACTCTCACTCCTCTTCTCTCTCTCTCTCTCTCTCTCTCTCTCTCTCTCTCTCTCTCTCTCACTCTCACTCTCACTCTCACTCTCTATGCCTCTCTCTCTCTCTCTCTCTCTCTCTCTCTCTCTCTCTCTCTCTCTCTCACACTCTCACTCCTCTTCTCTCTCTCTCTCTCTCTCTCTCTCTCTCTCTCTCTCTCTCTCTCTCACTCTCACTCTCACTCTCACTCTCTATGCCTCTCTCTCTCTCTCTCACTCTCTATGCCTCTCTCTCTCCTCTCTCTCTCTCTCTCTCTCTCTCTCTCTCTCTCTCTCTCTCTCTCTCTCTCTCTCTCTCTCTCTCTCTCTCTCTCTCTCTCTCTCTCTCTCTCTTTCTCTCACTATGTGTGTCTCTCACGCTCTCTCTTGCTCTCTCTCCTGGCACTTTCTCCTGTGCAGACTGTCTGTCCTATCCTAAGCACTGACACATGGCCACTGGCAGACAGACGGATGGGGTGTGAGTTGCCCCCTTGGTCTCTGTCTGATGATGCAGACGAGGATGGATGGGGCAATTTTCTCACAGGCCGATTGGTCATCCCCACAACCTGCTGTGTGTTTATTCAGTGATTTACTCTGTGTGGACAGATCCTGTTCATTCTTTCAGGAAATGGCTCCTAATAGTGAGCACATTCTGTTTTTTGGTGTACTTTACCGTAATCATCTGTGTGATACTTTATGGATAATAACTCACGACAACACATCTACAAATGTATCTGAAACACAGTACACATAGCCATTTGGCTATGCAATGTAAACATCCGTCCCTCTTATAAAGTATGTTATAAAATTATAGTTTATTTACCATGCTACACATCTGGAGGTTGCTTTTGCCAGTCACAGAAGCTAGAAAATGTGAATTTAAACTCAAAGCAAATATACAATATTGTTTTGCATATCTGGATGGCAGCATGGCATGGCACAGAGAATCTAGGGCTGTCTAGATGTCTGTCTCTCTGGTTGTAGCCAGCCTTGGTTGGTCAAGGCCAAGGCTAGGCAGAGTGAGTGAGAAACCGTTCCACAGATCTGTGGAATTAAACTAATGTGCTGGGATCAGGAGCCAGTGCCCCTCAAGCTGTCTCTCAGGCCTGCAGCTAATGTGAATGGGCGCTGACTGTGTGCTACTGGCTGGGCTGCCGGGGCTGCCGGGGCAATGGCAGAGAAACGTAACACCTGCTTAAGCTCTGTTCCAGGGACCAACAACGGCATCCGTTTCCCTCCAAACCACATAATGTCTCCACCGGTTGTGATTAGTGGAGCCAACAATGGAATGGGGCGATGAGATCAATGCCCCCCCACTGTAAAGCCAGAAGGGCTGGAGTTTAACACTGGTGATTGGTGGCAGCGGCGAGATCTCCCACAGTTTGTAATGTCATTAGACTTTTAGCAAACACATGGCGCTGTACTGCTAGTGAAATGTAGCCTACACCTGTTTCGATTTAAGTCTTGCTGCTGAACCTATGAAATATACATCAAATTGACTATTGGACACTTGCAAAATCATTGCTTTTGTTAACAGAATAACGCAGATGTAGTTGACCATAACATTTCAAAACATCTCCATTGGTGTATATTGTCGGCCTAGCTGTCTCTTTCAGTAGACAAAAACAGTGGGTAGAATTTGGTATAGCTTCACTGAATACAGACCCCCAAACCTCCAGTGATTTATGACTTTCATAGAGTTTGTTTGACTTTTAATGATGACTGATAGTAGTGGTGAATGATTTAATGTATGGGGAATAACCATGAAATTAAAATGTTCTCCAAGTTATATAAACTTGATATTTCATCATGAAGAGGTACTTAATAATTAGATTTTAAATGGGCTTTATTCCTATTCCCAGTGATGAATTCTTTTTTACATGTTCACTGGTGAAATGCTTTAGAAGTTTCCTTCCTGACAGTACACTGGAGTGAGGCCCTTTTTTTTTCTCTCAAAGTGCCTTTTCTCAACTCTGAGTCGTCTCGGTGTTTCTCTAATTTCTGCTCTGATCCGTCTCTCTACCACAGCAACGCCTCACAGGGCAAAGAGGAGAGAGGAGAACATTAAAGAGGAAAGGATTTGTTGTCAGTCACACAGTCGCCGTCTCCTTTGAGCCCCGAGACGACAAGTGAAATGTAAAGAACATTAGACTTGAATCCCTTCGGCGACCTCAGGGAGCTGTTGTTTATTTTTCAATATTGTGAACGTGTGTAATGATAAGGAAACAGTTCAACTTTAATTGCCAACGTCTGGTGGTTTATTACCATTACTAGCTAGCATATAGTACCTCAGAGTGCCCGTGTGACGTACCCAAGATGTTCTAGTGATGACCTTGTAACTAGGCAACTGTAATAAACAACAACAACAACAACAACAACACATTCTACGTCTACACATTCTTGTGCATAACAATGTAAGCATAACGCCCATGCAAAAACACAGACACAATAACTTGGAAGAAACCTGTATAAGAAAAGTGAAGTGTCACAACACACAGCATTCTATAAAACAGTCTGTGTTGACAAAATAATATTTATCTTAATTTTTTTCTATGAACAGTCCTTTTTCTTTTTCCCATGAAAAGTCCTTTCAATGAACAGTCTTTTGTGCAGTGAGGACTGCTGTGGTTCCAGTGTTTAACTCACAAAGTCTTGTATGAGGGGTTTGGTACGCGTACTCTCCCTGAAACATGAACAATGGCGGGCACCTGTGTGTGTGTCCATCCAGATTCCACATTCCCGTTGTGATCTGGCTTTTGGTTTGTACATGGTTTTGACCATGGAGATCAGTGTCCTCATCCTCCTTGACATCAGGCACTGTGCCGGTGATGGCAATCCCTCTCTCTGCAGGTTAAGCAGTGCAGCATAGATGTCTATACCATCTCGTGCACATTTCTCTAAGAGGTGTTTGGCTGAGCACATCGCTTTTGATTGTGGGTAAAGGGGACTACTGGTGACGTGTTCAAAGTTCCATGTGCGTGCAAACTCACGCTGGAGTTCCTCAACTCTTCTGTTGACTCTTCTGCGTGGTTGGTTGAGGGCAGGTGTGCACGAGATGGTCTCTGCCACATAGAGCTCTTTACCATGTTTGTAGACGACGTTCAGGTCATAGTGCTGCAGCTTGAGCATCATATTCTGCAGGCGTGCTGATGCTGTGTGGAGGGGCTTCCTCAGGATGGTGATTAACTGCTGGTGGTCAGTTTCAACCGCCACATGCCGACCGTAGATGTAGTTGTGGAATTTCATACAAGCGAAGACCAGAGCCAGGAGCTCTTTTTAAATCTGAGCATATCGGGATTCTGTCCTGTGAGGGCCCTGGATGTGAAGCTAACAGGCCTAGCATTCTGCAAACACACAGCCCCGAGTCCATGTGGGGTGGCGTCTGCAGACAACATGCTGGTATACGTTGAAGTACTGTAGTACAGGTGGACTGGTCAAGAGCTACTTCAGCTTAGTAAACGCAGCAGTGTGATGTTCAAGCCAACATGCAAGGGAGCAGTTACCTCACTGTAGCATTGGATACATTTGGACAGGTAGTTTGTGATTCCAAGGAACCACTGGAGCCCAAGCTTGTCCTCTGGGGGTGGCATCTGGATTCAGTTTGAGATTAAGAACTCTTATCCTGTCCATGACCAGACGGAGACGTTCGTCGTGTTCCTGAACAGTCCGTCCCCAGACCAGGATGTTGTCCACAATGATTTGACAGGGGTGTCCTGCGAAGAGCAGCTCCATACACCTCAGAAACACTTCACTTCATGCGGAGATTAAGTAGGGCTTGCTGCCCACTGAGGTCATGAAGCTGGTGAGCTTTGATGACGCTTCATCAAGTGGGATCTGCCAGAACCCACACTTGGGATTCAACATGGAGAATACCTTTGCATCAGGCATATCGGCGATCACCTGCTCCACTGTTCACATGGGATGGTGTTGCCTGAGGAGCACTTTGTTGAGATGGATTGGATCAATAGATATTCTCACTGTTCCATACTTTTTCTTTACAGAGACCACGGCTAAAACCCATTCCATGGCCTTTTGGCGTGATGACATCCATTCCTTCCATTCGGTTCAACTCTTTGACCACTTTTTCCTTCTGGAAGTGCACTCTGTGGGGTACACAGAGTCATCCAGCCGCTTCTGGTAAACAACTGGTAGCTTACCCACTTTGCTGCAGTCAAACTTTGTATTCAGTCTGCGCAGGGGCTTCATACTGGACTGCATGCACATCAGGTCTGAGATTAACCCAGTCTGATACTGTCAGAGAGGCCTAGCAGTGGTTTGACATCACAATCCACCACGTAGAATTGTAGATATCCACATGTATAGTTCAGAGTGGCAGTGCCTAGCCCTTGAGTCTTAATCACCTGTCCTCCATAAGCCACTAGATTCACTTTGAGTGGTCAACAGGAGCGCTTGTGTCAAAGTGTTGTAGTAGAGCCCTGGAGAGTACCTTACATTTTGCCCCAGTGTCAATTTTTACTTTAATATTTAGACCACCGTTGATGTCTGAGAGATATGTGAATATCTCTCCCCTCTGCGAGGTTATATCTACACTTTCACAGTACAGTAGATCTGCTGGTTCAGGTGTCTCCTGTGTCCCCTTGTGTGAATACCTGCCTGTACGTGGATTGGGAGGGGCAGCCTGTGCTGGTCTGTTTTTGGTAGGGGGCCTTCTTGTATGAGACCCTACACCACATAGAGAAGTGGTTCCATTTTCCACATTGCAGCGCTTGTTGAAAGCAGGGCACCTGTTGCGGTCATGGTGGATACTGTGCTGGTGGTTACTGCACTGAGCACTCTGCTTCTTTCTTTAGCCCTGTGTTGCTCCTCTCTGATTGCTCTGATTGTAATATGTAGATGCTGACAGCTGTTTCCGGTGTTCTTTCCCCTGAGCAGCTGTGTACGGAGGCTGTCATTTTGAATGCCACACAATACTCTGTCTCTAGTTAGTACGTTGGTTAGAGCACCAAAGTCACATCCCTTAGCTAGCAATTTCAATGTGGAGACGTATGACTGTATTGTCTCCTCAGTCTTTTGATTCATTGTGTTAAACACATGCCTGGCATTATCAAATGTTTTACTGACAAGCATATTTCCTCAAATGTCTTTATCAGTACCTCTGGATCATCTTTGTTCTCTCATTCTTGATAAACAGAAGTGTTATATTTATCCAGTGCATCCCTGCCCTTTTCTCTTGAATTTCAGCCAATTTTCTGCAATATTTTTGTCAAAGACGAGTCCTTAAGCCATAATCCTCTAGCGTCTGACACCATTTGGATGTGTGTAATGATAAGGAAACGATTTAACTTTATTTGCCGAAGTGACCCGTGTGACCTATCCATAATGCTCTAGTGATGACCTCGTAGGCAACTGTAAACAACAACAACACATTCTACACATATGATGAGGAGCTTATTTTCATGATAACGTCTTCTGTTTCCTTCAGCTGAATGAGGTTGGAGTGAATCAGAGAGCTTCTCTCCAGAGACAGACGGTTGTCTGTTTTCTACCATGCCGGTATAAGTGGTAGTAAGTACACGCATGCACACACACAAACACATACACAAACACACGCACACAAACACACACACACACACACACACACACACACACACACACACACACACACACACACACACACACACACACACACACACACACACACACACACACACACACACACACACACACACTCCAGACCGCCCTCCCTTCACCCAGACCACCAGGTCCATATCTAATGCAGTGACTCATAAGAGACTTATATTCTCTCCTTGTCTAGCATAAGCAATTACCGCCACAGTCGAAAGGTCAGGAGGTGTTTTTTTTTTTTAAATGCTGCTTCTTGCTTTCCCTTCAGTGTTCCACTGAAATGTCGTCATACATTTAGAATGTATCAAATGAGGCTTTTAGAAAAGGGATGAGTTTTAGAACGGCGTTGACATTGTGACATTTTGTCACTGATTGTGCGTTAGTGTCAAATTACTTTCTCTTTCTCCTTTCTTTTATCTCTTTTAATCCACAGTGTTTGATGACGGTAATTAACTTGGTGAGGGAGGAAGCTGCTGCTATTCTCATTTAGTTCAGTTGGTCACTCTATGCACATTAGGGTGTCATCCCTAGTTGTGTATCTTCTAGAGCAAGATATGTCTCCAAGCCAAATGCTACAATCATTGTGTGTGTGTGCGTTTGTGCAGACTTGTACATGTGTGTGTGTGTGTGTGTGTTCTAGAATAGAGATATGGAGTGGAGGTGCATGTTGGTCCTCATGTTTGTTCAATATGTTTATTTTTGCACTCTGACATGTTGAATTCACACCAAATTATTACACAACATAATCAGCAATACATTTGATATTATCTAACTATGCAAGTCAGTTAAGAACAAATTATTATTTACCACGGCCTACCCCGGACGATGCTGGGCCAATTGTGTGCCGCCCTATGGGACTCCCAATCACAACCGGATTGTGATACAGCATGGAATTGAACAAGGGTCTGTAGTGACGCGTCTAGCACTGAGATGCAGTGCCTTAAACCGATGGGCTACTCAGGGGAACCCCTCTGTGTCAGTGAAGGGCTGGTAAGTTAAAACCCGGACTCAAATTGATGGGGTATGAAAGGGTACGCCATAGGCCTACCTTTTATTAAAGAAAACGGAAAAAAGCACTGACTTGCATAGTTAAATAAAGGTAAAAAAAGAGTGCATGGTGGGTGGTGGTATTGACCTACAAATCTATGTACTGTATATAGCATCCTATAGCCTAATTTAATCTGTCAAATAGGTAGACCTACATCTTATTTCTTAAATAGGAAGAAATAGACTCCAACACAAAGCCCTCTTGCCTATTCAAAGTCTAATGCCTACTCAAATGTTCCTACTTTCAGCACCATGAGCTGTCAATTTCCGATTGATTGTGGCGCGACTCAAGTTTCAGCACCACAATGTAAGTTACTCAAATGTGGCTTGTTGTGAGGTCAATAACTATGATAAATACATAATTGCCAAGAAACATTGTTTTTATTCAAATGAATTATAGTAGTAGTAAGCTATCGTTGTTGAACTCTGGTCCTCTTCATCTTCGCGCTCTCCTTCTCAAATTGATCAGGACATAGTCATGCATACAGTGGCAGTTCAGGAGGAGAGTCAAAGAATTCTTCCTACATTTTTTGCCGCAAGATTTAGAATTTCTTGGACTAGGCCTAATCAAACATTTTTGTTTAAAGACTTCTTTGACTCTCCTCCTGAACTCCCACTGTAGGCCTACACACCACAGCATTGGTTAAGCAGCACAAAAAAAAGGTTTCGATCAGCAAGAGCAGAGCAGGCTGGGGCTCAGGGTTGGAATATCCATTGTCGTGTGTAATGCAATCTAGTTGTATTTACACCATCCCAGCAGCCATCTTAGAAATACAACTTTGCTCTGTGCTTCTCCAATGACACACTTCGTAGCCTATAGCCTATCATTCGATTGAGACCACACTACATAGCCTATAGGTGCACTTATTGTGATATTGTGCGCCCAGCAGAGAATCACAGATGAGGAGCGGCATCGGGCACACATTGATATATAGATTAATAAGCAACTAATTCTAAAACACTGAGAAATAATGCCATTTTTATTTTATTTAACTAGGCAAGTCAGTTAAGAACAAATTGTTATTTACAATGACGGCCTACCACGGCCAACCTGGACGATGCTGGGCCAATTGTCCACCACCCTATGGGACTCCCAATCACAGTCGGATGTAATACAGCCTGGATTTGAACTAGGTACTGTAGTGATGCCTCTTGCACTGAGATGCAGTGCCTTAGACCACCACACCACTCGGGAGCCCCCAAATTCAACAATTACAAATTCCCTGACCCGCTCCTGGACTAGATTTTGCTTTTTTAAATACTAAACCCTTCCCTTGACTGAAATTGAAAAAGTATGACCCTCCCCCATTTTCCTCCAGGTACCCATTCTGTACACTTCGATCCATCCCTTAAAAGTTTTAGTCCTGTGTATATTGTCATTAGCTTTAGGCTATTTTATTTGGGGAATGAATTCCAGCCCTCGACATTGTGTGTATAATGTTAAAGTGTAGGCCTGTAATGTGGGCCTAATAATCCATCTCACTTAGAGAGAGCAGCACAGCCAACCAGATCCGCGCTAAATAGAGAAAACATCTTTATTATGCTACAGAAGACAAGCAGGCTAAGGGCTCTATTCAATCAGATCCGATTCAGCCAACATCCGCATAGCTGTTGTTTTGGCGGTGTCAGAGGTGGAATTGCATTAGTGCTGTCAAATCCACAAGCGGCTTCTGGCATTGTACCTAAAGTCGCATTAACAGAAATCCCATGCAGCCTTGTTTACAAGTTCGAACACTGGAATGTGAGATTAGGATGATAGAAATTAGGATGATAGAAATCCTCAATTAGGATGATAGAAATCCTCATTATTTTGTTGAATGATTTTTCAATTTGAGATTAATTATTTCTATATAGCCTACACCTTCTCATTGTCCCCAAAGATTAAATTGGGGAGGTGACTGTGGATCTGTCTCCAGGATGTTAGTATGTTAGTATGTTCGTACACTACATGACCAAGTATGTGGATATCTGCTCGTCGAACATCTCATTCCAAAATCATGCGCATTAATATGGAGTTAACAGCCTCTACTCTTCTGGGAAGGCTTTCCACTAGATGTTGGAACATTGCTGCAGGGACTTGTTTCCATTCAGCCACAAGAGCATAAGTGAGGTCAGGCACTGATGTAGGGCGATTAGGTCTGGCTCGCAGTCGGCGTTCCAATTCATCCCAAAGGTGTTCGACGAGGTTGAGGTAAGGACTCTGTGCAGGCCAGTCAAGTTCTTCCACACCGATCTTGACAAACCATTTCTGTATGGACCTCGCTTTGTGCACGGGGGCATTGTCATTCTGAAACAGGAAAGGGACTTCCCTTTCACATACACATAATCATCTAGTATGTCATTGTATGCTGTAGCGTTACAATTTCCCTTCACTGGAACTAAGGGGCCTAGCCCGAACCATGAAAAACAGCGTCCAATGGCGGTGAGCTTTACAACCTTGCACATGGTGATCTTAGGCTTGTGTGCAGCTGCTCAGCCATGGAAACCCATTTCATGAAACTCATGCAGTCCAGCATGACGAGCAGTTCTTGTGCTGACGTTGCTTCCAGAGATAGTTTGTAACTTGGTAGTGAGTGTTGCAACTGAGGACAGACGATTTATATGCACTACGCACTCGGCAGTCTCGTTCTGTGAGCTTGTGTGGCCTACCACTTCATGGCTAGACGTTTCCACTTCACAATAACAGCACTTACAACTGACCGGGGCAGCTCTAGCAGGGCAGAAATTTGACGAAATTACTTGTTGGAAAAGTGGCATCCTATGACGGTGTCACGTTGAAAGTTACTGAGCTCTTCAGTAAGGCCATTCTACTGCCAATGTTTGTCTATGGAGATTGCATAGCTGTGTGCTCAATGTTATACACCTGTCAGCAACAGGTGTGGCTGAAATGGCCAAATCCACTAATTTGAAGGGGTGTCAACATACTTTTGTATATAGAATATATTAGTCACATGCGATATCTCAAACAGCACAGGCCCGAGTTTGGCTTGCACTGATTGGCCAGATGGTGGCGCTATAACAAGATAAAATACAAACTTTGAAAGATCACACACCTCACTATAGTAATCAACTGTATGTACGTTAGTCAGATGCAATATTTCAGACACCACTAGCCCGATTTTGACGAAACTGAATGATGCGTCTTGCCATAGAGATCTGAAATTTTCAAAGTTACAGTGATTGGCCCAAGGAGGGGCGCTGCATCATTTGTTTGTTGATGACGTCTTTCTTGATGCCTTGTTCTGAACTTCTAACACGTGGGGCAGGTATGGATTCTTGACAATGATCGCAAGAGCAGCTGCTTACCGATTTGACGGCTTGATCTGATTAAATCCAGGCAGAAAAATAGCTCCAGAATAGCAGTATTAGTGTAGTTTAAACGTGATGTGCCCGAACACAATGTTGGTTTCTCTCTGTAACCAATAGGTATTGTATTCAAACTGTAGAATTATAATTACATTTATATGCTAAAAACATCAAATTGAAGTATTGTAAAGGGTTCAAGCTCTATTTGAAGAAGATGGGAGAAAAGGCAAGATGATTAAATAGAAAACAAACCGTAAAGGGCAGCTCTGTATTATTCAGATTCAGTATAATGTTTTTGTTTGTGGAGCTCCTCTGGACCTTAGTGCCTACTCCCTTTTCTCATTTACAAATGTCATTCTTTCACTCCAAATTTAAACAAATGTAGCCTACCTATTTTCATCCATTTATAAAAGTATTATGTGGAATAACAAATGCACATTGTCAGGTGTATTTTAGATCATACCCGGTCCTTATTAATACGGAAAGACCAGGGGGATAAAGACTGAATGGATCATATGGATTTAATATGTATTCTTTGACATAAATATGAAAACACTGTGCCAGTCTTTATGGTGTTCATTGTAAGAAAAAGATGAATGAGGCTATGTATGTAATTACCACAAAAGCCTGCAGGGATATGGATTGGCTCCAAGCCAAATGGAGTACAAGATGGATCATGGCTTCTGATACATACATTCCCTTTAGTCAAGTGCATGAAACAGCACTGTACATCACATACTATAACCCTACATCTAATGAAATATCACTGTATGCCATACTTTATAGTTAGTCTAAAGCCTGATGTGCGGTTTTGCACACCAAGCACATCTGTAACATATCGTCCAACCCCAGAATATTATAGCTAACCTTTTGCAGTTCTATTAAGAAATACTTCTATGCTAAAGCATTTGAATGGCCCAACTTTACCAGGACTTTTGAATGAATAAACTGATTCTACCTGATTATGAGATGATTCCTCAAACACTTCCGTTCTGAGAATGGCAGTGTTGTATGGTTCTATAGCTCCTGCTTTAACAGATTGGCTGGATCATTATCGTCCGGTCTGGTCTGCTTTGGCATCCATCTCCACAGGCTTTTGTCTTCTGGTGTGCCACTCCTACCTCTTCCCCGGTGCAACGCAGAAATCAGGAACCAGCCACTGTTTCAATAGTGCAGTCAGCCAGAACGATGGGGAACCAAGGTGCATCATTTGTATGGCAGATACATTATGGATAGCAGAGCTGATTGGTTGATTATCTTATTTTGATCACTCTTTTGTTCCTGAGAATTTTCCTGCCAAGAAAGAAATGTAAACTTGTAGTATATTCAAGGTTTAAAAAGGCTTCTGAAGTTTCTAATTTCCACATTAAAATGTCAGACTTGATTTGCCCTAACAAAAAGGATTATTCTCCTGCTGTAGCAAACTGGCTTCAAATTAAGATCCTACATCTGTACTGCATTACGCTCCCTTGTCACTGTTAGCCAATACATGCTAAGAGGTGTATTCATTCTACAGAGACAAAGTTTGTCTCCTCTCCTCTCCTCCTTCTGTCCTCCTTCTCTCCTCCTTCTCTCCTTACCCATCTCTTCTCATAGCAGTAAACCAGCTGTAATTGGGTTGATTTACACCTCCTTAAGAGCAAATCGAAGCAGGCTAGACATGTAGACCTGTGCAATGCACCAGGGATAAAAACCTAGCCATCCACTGAGGTTCTGGGATCTGTTTTGAAATGCATGGTGTGCACTGTTTTTTTAATGGGGGTTGAGAAAGTGTGTGTGTGCGCGTGCGGTGGAGGTGGAGAGGGGGGGGGCTTGTATTTGAACAGCATGAATCATGTCCCAGTCAGATTAAATGTGAACAACACTGCTTTACCAGGAAGTCCCCAGACAGAGGGTGGTAAATAAGCAAACACTCTCACACCACACTAAGGCTGTTGGTATTTCCATGGACCCATGTGTTTACTGCTTGGGACGGGAGAGAAGAGCTCAGCTTATACTTTTAAAAATAAGGTTTATTTGATGATGTGGAGTACCCCTGACGGGGAGAGCACAGCACAGCACAGCACAGCACAGCGTCTGGCTAGATTTATTTCCAGCCAATGTTACAGTAAATCCCATCGGCATTACACTGACTGAAACCCAACGCAGTAATGGAATGATTTAAACAGGACCAGACAATCGAAGCACTAACACACAGGACAAACAATACTCAACTTCAATTTACTTGTAAATGGACCTCGTCATGGAATTTTAGTGTGAAAAATTGCCCAAGAACAACACTCTGAATAAGACACATAGAAGAATCTCTCTCTCTCTCTCTCTCTCTCTCTCTCTCTCTCTCTCTCTCTCTCTCTCTCTCTCTCTCTCTCTCTCTCTCTCTCTCTCTCTCTCTCTCTCTCTCTCTCTCTCTCGCCCTCTTCCTCTCTCTCTCGCCTCTCTTTCTCCCTTAATTCTCTCTCTCTATCTCCCTGTCTCTCGTCTCTCTCTTTTCTCTGTCTCTCTCCCTCTCTCCCTCTCTCCCTCTCTGCCCCTCTCTGCCCCTCTCTGCCCCCCCCCCCCCCCTCTCTCTCTCTCTCTCTCTCTCTCTCTCTCTCTCTCTCTCTCTCTCTCTCTCTCTCTCTCTCTCTCTCTCTCTCTCATTCTCTCTCTCTCTCTCTCTCCCTCGCCTCTCTTTCTCCCTCATTCTCTCGCTCTCTCTCTTTCTCTCTCTCTCTCTCTTTCTCCCTCTCCATCTCCCTCTCTCTTGTCTCTCTCTTTTGTCTCTCTCTCCCTCTCTGCCCCTCTCTCTCTCTCTCTCTCTCTCTCTCTCTCTCTCTCTCTCTTTCTCTTTTTCTCTCTCTCTCTCTCTTTCTCTTTCTCTCTCGTCTCTCTCTCGTTTCTCTCTCGTCTCTCTCTCTGTAAATCCCTGTGACCGTCTGACATCCCTGTGCTGTGAAATAAATGTATTCTGGGAAATAACAGGGAGGACAGATGTGTGTAGTCCTCAGTCTGGAGGGGAGACTCTGGTCTCTCTCTGCTGTCCCATGCTCTGGTTTCACTAGCTTGTTGTGCTGCCTCTCTCTCTCCTCTCAGCATGATTAATGCCAGGTGAAGGGCCCTCTGCCCTTTCTGATAGATTTATTGACTTCACGGTACAATAACTTAGTGTTTCCTTGTCCATTCATTTTCCCTACATTGATATTTGTCATTCATAGGGCCTTTTCCCGTAAGGCCTTTTCCCGTCCTTGGAAGCCCTTTCTGCTTCCTGATTTGATTGGTACTCAGTCCCTCAGGTTTACCATTAGTAGTTGTAAAACAAGCCTGCTGTATTTCTTCATAGGTATAAAAAGAAACACAGTGGAATATGGAGGAGTATGAAGGAATATGATTGGGTCCTGGTCTCAACTCTGTAGAGCTAAATAACTTCTGGATTCTGAATTATGATTTATCCTCATGGCTGATTCATAATATGATCTACTGAAATTGAGAGTAAGGACAGAAGAGTAAGAAGAGTAGAACTCACAAATGCATACAATATGAATGATTCACTCATCCATTGCAATAAACATACTTTGCTCTGTTATAGGTTAATAAAGAAAACTGTTACAATTTATGGAAAATTATTACTTTCTCATTAATAACATTTTGAAATTGTCCAAGCTGTTGAAACGTACTCGTATTTACTGTGTGGGAAATGGTTCAGGCATTAACCCTCATATTATGTATTCCTATAATCAGTGTCTATTTGAAAAACACTGAGGCCCTGTGCTCTAACACGACCCTCCCGTGTCCGTTAGTGATGGCGTGATGGAATCAACTGGTTTGAAGGCTCAGCAGAGGGAGATCCCTTGATCCACCGCCCGTGTCCCGTATCCTGGATTCTCTGCTCCAGAATGTTCCCCCACTGACCCGTACATCACATCAGGAGATCCCCTGTTTCCTGTCTACTGTTCCCGGACGGTCGGTGCTACAAAGTATTTCTCCAACGGCCCCTCAATGCTCCCTGCGCCTCACATCACATACGAGCTCTCCATCTGGGTGAGTGAGTGTGCCGGGGTCCAGGGCAGACACCGTGAAATGGGCCCGGCCGTGGGCCCGGCCGCTTGCCTCATGCCCGCCAGCCTACAGACCTGGGCCATTAGTGTGAACGTGTTTTCTGACTGGCTTTACAGTCCTGCCATTCATCCTGCCGTGTCGATTGGCCACACACACAGTCAGAAACACACACATTCATCCTGTCATGCTGTTAGGTTTGACCATGCCGCTTAACATGTGTTAAAGTCAATCTGCTCTATGCTAGCTAGCTCACTAGCACTAATGGGCCTGAAGCTGCCCTGGTTGTTAATGGGAGGAGTCCAGCCGGAAGGTCTTGGATTGATTGTATTGATTAGATATGGCATCTCTGTGGATCAAATGGTTAGGACTGTTGATTTTTTTTTTGTCTGAGATATCAATAAGAACAACAACAACCAGATATTGCAACATTAAGACAGATCTCTTTGTAATTCTTATGAACAATATTATAACCCTTTATTACATCATAAACTCTATGGACGTTTATGGAAAATATAATTATCTACAAAAAACTGCTATTCATGTACACCTTTCCAAAGAATGGTATGAGAATGATCGCCACTGACCATGCGGTTTAAATGAAAGATGGTTAGCCAGTGTAGCTCAGGTGCAGGCCTCCAGCCAGCTTTACAAGTGTGTGTGTGTCATGATGTAAGGGCCACCAGGCCTGTCACGTTGATGATTTATTACCCAGCGAGGAGCCTTGTGGCCTAGCCATGCCAAAGTGCGTTATCCCCTGTCCCCTGGTTCCCCATAGTCACGCCGTGTGACCACATCACACCTACAATCAGCATGGACAAAATTGCTCTGCTTTGCTTCACTGCAGCCGATCGACACATTCATCTATGTGTTGACATGTAGGGGGTTTTATGGGAGCCTTGCAGGTCAAGTGTTGTGGCTAAAAGGTTCATGTGAAAATAGATTAACCCTGGAGGGGATTGTCTCAGATGTACTGTACAGTGTAGATATCTAGGCTGTGGTGTACTGTGTAGGCCTACAGTAAGGTATGGGAAGAGTCTCAATCAAATGAGGTGTTGTGTCAATTTCTATCAGCAGGCCGACTGAAGGTATGTGACTCAGCTGCTCCCTCCCTCCCTCCCTCCCTCCCTCCCTCCCTCCCTCCCTCCCTCCCTCCCTCCCTCCCTCCCTCCCTGTCTGTCTGTCTGCTATAGAACTTTCTCAACTCCCTCCTCAGACCTGTGTGTTTGAAAATAGAAGCAGGAGCACAAATTGGACAGAGGACTAATCAGTGCAGTAGCCACTCCGCTCAGCCTTGTTCCGCTCTTCAATCAGTGTTCCATGAAGTGGGGCGTGCATGGCGTGAACTGGGCTGGACGTGTCGACTGTGTCTGTGCCTCTAACTTGCATTCTCACTTCCTCCCGGCCGCGCCTCCTCGCCTTCCCCTGTAGCCTACATACGAGAGGGATGCTAAGTGTCGCCTGTGTCTCTGCCTATGGATCGCCTCCTCTCCCCCTCTCCTCCTCGCCTCCCTTCTTCCCCCCTCAGTACGTACAAAGAGGGATGCTCAAAAATATCTCAGTCCGTCTCCTCCTGCCCAGGCTGGCATGGCATGCTTGGCGCCAGGCCCAGGCACAGCAGCAGTATTGATTAACACTGTAATTTGTTAAAAAACCCAGTATCGACCTCCTCCAACCTCCGTCCGCATCTCCTCCCTTAGTCAGAACTAAAGCAGAAGGGAAATAAAGTGGAAGCTGAGGTAAATCCGCTGCATTGTTCCAATGTTTGCATTATGTATTTATACCACTTTAATATTAGCTTTTCTATTGTTGCCCTGTAGGCAAATGGAAAAGTTCTAATGCAGGATGTGTTGAGATTACTATTAGTAGCTGTGCTGCTTCCCAGCCGGCAGTCATTTCTATTCAGGCAGTGTGTGGACACTAATGCCTCATAATCAGGCTTCAGGGGCTTAAGCCGAATTGCAATTGGCGGAAAGTTCAAGACTGATTGATTGCCCTCCCGACGAGCTCTAGGTTTGGCTAAACTTCAATTCCTCTCAGTCAAACCTAAACCCTTGTGATGTATTTAATCTCACTGTGGCTTGTTGCTGTATCAAAGAGTTTCAAGTAACTGTCCAGTGTTTCCAGATATCCAGATTATGAAATATGACCTATAATTACTTACAATATGAGTTAAATATTTTTCCTTCCAAAAAATGGTAATTAAGCTTTTGGAATGATTAAGCTTGTTGGAATGGTGTGGGAATACCCCAACAACAGAATGGTGTGGGTGGATACTGGTCATAAAAAAGATTAATGCGAGTAGACCACCGATTGGCCAGCTCATACTCCTCTATACCGCTGATTGGCCAGCTCATCCTTACTCTACTGTAGCTTTACTCTACTCTCCTTACTCTACTGTGGCTTTACTCTACTGTCCTTAGTCTACTCTGGTTTACTCTACTGTGGCTAACTCTACTGTGACTTAATCTACTGTCCTTACTATACAGCGGCTTACTCTACTGTGGCTTACTCTACAGCAGCTTACTCTACAGCGGCTTACTCTACTGTGGCTTACTCAACAGCAGCTTACTCTACTGTCCTTACTCTACTGTGGCTTACTCTACTCTCCTTACTCTACTGTGGCTTACTCTACAGCGGCTTACTCTACTGTGGCTTACTCAACAGCAGCTTACTCTACAGTGGCTTACTCTACTGCGGCTTACTCTACTGTGTCTTACTCTACTGTGTCTTACTCTACTGTGTCTTACTCTACTGTGTCTTACTCTACTATGGCTTACTCTACTATGTCTTACTCTACTATGGCTTACTCTACTCTGGCTTACTCTACTGTCATTCTACTCTCCTTACTCAACTGCGGCTTACTCTACTGTGTCTTACTCTACTGTGTCTTACTCTACTGTGTCTTACTCTACTGTGTCTTACTCTACTATGGCTTACTCTACTATGTCTTACTCTACTATGTCTTACTCTACTATGGCTTACTCTACTCTCCTTACTCTACTGTGTCTTACTCTACCATGTCTTACTCTACTATGGCTTACTCTACTATGGCTTACTCTACTATGTCTTACTCTACTATGTCTTACTCTACCATGTCTTACTCTACTATGGCTTACTCTACTATGGCTTACTCTACTATGTCTTACTCTACTATGTCTTACTCTACTCTCCTTACTCTACTGTGTCTTACTCTACTGTGGATTACTCTACTGTCCTTATTCTACTCTCCTTACTCTACTGTGTCTTACTCTACCATGTCTTACTCTACTATGGCTTACTCTACTATGTCTTACTCTACTATGGCTTACTCTACTATGTCTTACTCTACTATGTTTTACTCTACTATGTCTTACTCTACTATGTCTTACTCTACTCTCCTTACTCTACTGTGGCTTACTCTACCATGTCTTACTCTACTGTGTCTTACTCTACTATGTCTTACTCTACTATGGCTTACTCTACTCTCCTTACTCTACTCTCCTTACTCTACTCTCCTTACTCTACTCTCCTTACTCTTCCCATTTTCAACATATGCGTATACATCAGTGGAGGCTGGGGTGAGAAGTTATAGGAGGACGGGCTCATTGTAATGGCTGGAATGGAATCAATAGAACATAGTCAAACATGTGTTTTCTTTATGTTTGATGTGTTTGATACCTTTCCACTAATTCCATTCCAGCCATTACAATGAGCCTGTCCTCCTATAGCTCTGCGCACCAGCCTCCACTGATAGAAATGTGTGTATGTGTTTGAAATGAAAAACGCATACAGAAATCCCACACGAGATCTATCAAACATTTGTTATTTGTTTGTTTACCTGTTCGAGCTACGGAAACATTGGTAAATGCCAGAATCTTAGCGTAATAATGCTCACGCTTGATAAGAAGTGGCAGAAATGTTTAAGCTCCCCTAATCCCATAATATTGTCGTTTTCTCTGAGGATCTGAATAGAATATGTCCAATTATCATTGGTCCATTTTTCTGGGGACAACACTCCTTAGGAAATTGGAAAAGGACATTTGACGGGATTTGGGCAGGGAGACATCACAGATATCACAGTGGAATCACATTGTTCATTTGCATAGCAACCCACATAGCAACCACAACTTTTGGAGGCAATCAGAACACACTGCAGTTATCACAGTTTTATATAGTGTGTATAAAGCTGTTCTCAGATACGGTATCTTAGAAACATTTTCTTGATCCTGTCGGTGGTCTAACCGCATTCTCTGGAGCTCCAGTTGTTAGTTTCCTTTTTCAAACGGACAGGTTTGTTTTTGCTCACCAGTGCTGAGTGGCTGAAAATAGAAATACAAGCTCTGAAATCAATCGTTAATTGGCCCTTTGGTCCGGGAGCTGTGATTTAAAGCATATGTCGCCTAATGAGGCTAACGAGAGTCTGTTAATGGGCACTCAGCTGGCCTGGCCCCTTCGGCAGGGCCTTGTTAATGTCACTGTCACTAAGTCCATCCCCTGGCAGGCCCCACGATCAAGGGCAGGGAGCGAGAGAGGGAGGTAGAGCGATGGAGAGAAGGAGATGGGAGGGAGAGAAAGAGAGAGCGTGAGAGAGAGAGAGATGCGGGGTCCCTCACTGTCATCACGCAGCGGGATCAACGGAGGGGAGGGAGCACTGGAGTGAGAGGGAGTGAGTGTGGGAGCGAGGGTAGGAGAGAGAGAGGGTAGAGGGTCCCTCACCCTCTCACTCAGAAGGAGAGAGGGTGGAGAGTGAATAAACTAGGGGGCTAGGGAGTTGTCAGTCACACGCTCCCTCCAGAACATTCCAATATTCCACATTCTACCCAGAACTTAATTGGTCTCTGCATTATTAACCTCAATGGAGGGTTGGAGGACACAGGGCCGTTTGACCTCGCTGATGGGGGCACACAGTCCTTCAGCTCAGTGCTGCTCAGTGTGCAGACATGCATACATATTTATCTGTAGAGGACGACGAGGAACAGATTTAGATTTGCTCCACTTATCACACGCATTGACCTTTAGTGGGGTTTTTTGTACTCTACACATTTTCACAAACTCCACCAGTATTTAGGCCAGTAATTTGTGTAATGAGTGAATATAGATAATTAGTAGTTACATTTCAAACATTAGTGCCTGTAGTTCTATGTGATTCTGTTAAGTATATGGCATGTTTCCAGAGAACAAAATGTATGCAATTATGTCCGTTTGTTTTCTCAGTCTGTGTTCCAGCTTAATTGCCATTCTAGGCATTGCCTTTCACCACAGTAAACAAATGTGATTTATTCGTCAATAGATGTTTACACATTACAACAGCATAAGCATTTCACTGACAACATCCTCTATATTAAATCATTAAACATCCTATATATTAAATCATTAAACATCCTCTATATTAAATCATTAAACATCCTCTATATTAAATCATTAAACATCCTATATATTAAATCATTAAACATCCTATATATTAAGTCATTACACATCCTCTATATTAAATCATTAACATACTCTATATTAAATCATTAAACATCCTCTATATTAAATCATTAAACATCCTCTATATTAAGTCATTACACATCCTCTATATTAAGTCATTACACATCCTCTATATCAGAGTACAGATGAGACCCCAGGCGCAGACAATGTTGGAATAAACAAATGTTTATACCAACAGGGGCAGGCAAAAGACAGGTCGGGCAAGCAGAGTTCGGTAATCCAGAGTAGTGGGGCAAAGGTGCAAGACGGCAGGCAGGCAGGCTCAGGGTCAG
Source organism: Thymallus thymallus (assembly GCA_023634145.1). Taxonomy (NCBI): domain Eukaryota; kingdom Metazoa; phylum Chordata; class Actinopteri; order Salmoniformes; family Salmonidae; genus Thymallus; species Thymallus thymallus. The sequence continues at coordinate 25,951,522 of CM042400.1, forward strand.
GGCAGGCAGAGTAAAGGTCGAAACTGGGAAACCAAGAAACAGGCACTTTAGAGAGACAGGTGTAAAGGGGGAAAACGCTGGAAGGCTTGATGAACAAAACGAACTGGCAACAGCCAAACCTAGAACAAAGGGATAAATACACTGGGGATAACGAGGAAGATGGGCGACACCTGGAGGGGGGTGGAGACAATCACAAATACAGGTGAAACAGATCAGGGTGTGACACTCTATATTAAACCATTAAACATGGTCTATATTAAATCATTAAACATCCTCTATATTACTGTGCATTCGGATGGTATTCAGACCCCTTGACTTTATCCACATTTTGTTACGTTACAGCCTTATTCTAAAATGAAAAAAATATAATAATTCTCATCAATCTACACACAATACCCCACCGATGACAAAGCAAAAAAAGGTTTTTAGAAATTTGTGCAAATGTATACACATTTTTTTTTTTAAATACATAAGTATTCAGACCCTTTACTCAGTACTTTGTTGAAGCACATTTGGCAGCGATTACATCCTTGAGTCTTCTTGGGTATGATGCTACAAGCTTGGCACACCTGTATTTGGGGAGTTTTTCCCACTCTTCTCTGCAGATCCTCTCAAGCTCTGTCAGGGTGAATAGGGGGTGTCGCTGCACACAAAAGTCGCTTTGTGGTCTCATTGTGTTCAGATCTTGTTGACCACCTCAGGAGGTCAGGGTTGCATGTGTGCGGATCTGTCCTCTGAAAGCGCATACAATGTCATCAGCACTCCTCCCACAAGTCTCCAGAAAACGTGTGTTTTGGGACCGAGAGACACCTTTTCATTATAACTATGTAGGAAATACGTTCATGAAGCCGTAGCGTCTGAGGAACGTGTTTGCTAGACTCATAAATACCAGGCAGCTAGCTAATGTTTGGGGGAAAAAACGTTGTTTGGCTAGAGTAATGCTAACCCGTTAGCATTCTATTTAGCGTAGCTTGCTAGATTGCGCGCTAATTACAGAGGTTAGCTGGCTGGTCAGCTACTGCCGTCAGTTGTTCTTGTGTTATTATCATATTTTTCCTATCCACCGTTTGTAGAATGCATACTGGCATTTGAATATAGCGCGGGAAAAGGGACACGGTAGACGCATTTAAATGTAGGTGTAAATGCATGACACGATCAGAACTCTATATCAGAATACTAAAGCTGCATGAACTGTCAAGTCTAGACACAGCCATAGAGAATAGACATCATATTTCAGCGTCCTTGGGTTTTTTGAAAGGCACTTTAAATCAAATGTATTATTATTATTTTGAGGATATAGGTTTGCAGTAGACATGGTTTGAATGCAGGATGTTATTATATTGACTGAAATAAGAGGTGAACTTTCCCTTTTTTACCCCAGAGTGGACATACCTAGCCCATAAATTCTCCTGTAACCTTTAGGAAGAGTCAAGGACCATACAGAGGAAGTGTTCTCTCTCCAGACACACACACATTCCCCTGGATGCAACTGAGAGGCTACACACACACACACACACACACACACACACACACACACACACACACACACACACACACACACACACACACACACACACACACACACTCACACTCACACTCACACACTCACACACACACACACACAGAGAATCAGGCTGCATTTCTCCTGTCCTGGCTAGAGCATGGCCAGTTAGGAGCGTGTCATTTTACAGCTCACTGATAAATGTCCTGCCATCCTCGGATGGGAAGAGGGGAACCCTGACAGTGGCATGCTGGGACAGGACAATGCTATTCATAGACCCATTCACACAGAGACACGGCAGTAGAGAAATACATTTTACTTCCTCAATTTTCTCAAACTCATTGTGGGTCTCTGTGTGACTCTCTGAACCTAAAGTCACCTTTTAGCCTTGACTGGGTGATTCGGCAAAGAGGTTATCCACTGACAGCTATCTGACATGTTCCCACTGACAATTACCTTAAATGTTGTGTATCCATACAATAACACCACATGGGTTGTAATATGGCATCCCAATCAATAGCTTTGTCCAGGGACTGAATGGAGCTGCTCCTTCTCATCATCAGGGTTGTTGTTCTCTTGTCTGCTGAGGGCGTCTTAATCCCAACACAGTCAAGAGTGATGAGGATGCTTTCTATTTTACTGTGGTAATTACTAAAGAGAAGAAAAACCATTACCCTAGGCTTGATTTGACTCTTGTTAGCTGGATGCTAAAGGCCACATGAGTGATGCTTTCCCTCATGTTCTTGTTAGCTTCTGAATTAGCTGATTATTCTTGCCAAGTGGCTCCTGTCATTACAATGCTCTGAGAGATAATCTCTTTCTCAATTGAAAGGCGAAGGAAGCCTACTCATTTATCAGTGAACAGCCAGTATCCACACTTTCTAAAGTATCCTTAAAAAGAGGTACATTTGAAATGTGGTTGAAAAATACTTTAACCAGAGAAGCATAATACATCATATTTAAGGCTCTTTTAAAGGAGTAGTATCTTAGCTTGGCTGTAGCGTTCCCAGGGCATGTGTTTGTGTGTAGCCTTATGAGCTTTGTGCTTAGCTTAGCACAGACATTGTCTAATCTGGGCCATTGCTTCAGCAGGGGCTGTGTAATGTACTACACGAGGAACACTGTGCATTATAACTGCTGACTCTGCATAGGTCAGCTGTCTGTGTTCAGCCCTTCATAGTGGAATATGTAGCTCCCCTGTGTCCCCCTCACTAGTAGTCGCACCAGAGCCCCCCAGCCTCCCAGCCCCCTGTCCCATATAACTCCTGCTGCTGCTGCTGCTGCTGCTGCTGCTGCTGCTGACAACTCACAGAGACATCTTTGTAAATTAGGATGAAATTCTCTTTTCCCGCGGAGCTGTATACAATCTATATAACAACCATAAACAATTCTAGGCTTCCCCTTCCCCCATCATAATCCCC